>JAUMHQ010000001.1:3059622-3079983 GCA_032361165.1 Enteromius paludinosus | reverse complement strand
ACATCCTCACATGATTTCTTTTCCTCTAGTCTTCTTGTACGGGACGGACCGTGTACCTGTGGGAGGTTTCTCAAAGCGCTCTCTGAAGATTTCACAGTCAGACTGTCCTGATGCAGAAGACCGACTGCCAGAGGCCCAGACCTGTTTTCAAAGACTAATTCTTCCCAAATACAGAGATATCAACACACTTCGTGACAAGCTAATACACGCAATCAGCTTTTGTGAGGTTTTTGGACGAGGGTGAACTTTCCTCAAGGATCCAAACCACAAAATATAGGCTATAGAGTCACAGATCACTCTAGTGATGTAGATGTATATAGTTATAGTAAATAAACACAATAGGAGAACTATATTGTATTTTTTAGCACTACTTTGTAATTTTTATCACATTATAAAATATATTTTGGTGTGATCTCATCTCATTAAATGTTCTGTTATTTGGTGTTTATATTTCTTACATTACCTCTGTTTTAAATTATATATCATAAGACATGGAACGAAAAAGGTTACCAAGTCATTATTTTGTTTTCATATGAAACAATGAGACAAAATTTAACATAAACCTTTGTTTCAAAACTGCATGCAGTATTAGTTTATATCCAGTAGACGTCAAACTTTACATGTTTTTTTGTGGCGCTCTTTCATAATCGGTTTGGCTGACAGGTTTGAGCCAATTAACAGCAGGTGTTTCTTGTCACACTGTTACTACAAATGTTCTTCCAGCGGTTTCCACCTCATTTAGGTGGCTGGACAAGCCTCGGAAAAATAAATGAAGCACAGAAACGTAAATAGAAAACCGCAGACAATGTGGCTTAGGTGTCTTTTGATCGTTTTTCTCAACAGTAATCATTTAGTGGACTCGTTGTCTTTGGAGCATGAAATTGATCCAGAGGACGACTGGGACTCGGTGGAAGGTTTAACATTAAGCGCAGATAGCTTCGGCAGTGATTTGTTTAAGCCGAGGTCAAACCCGGGTCCTCCGTTAAATCTGCCCTTATCGGTACGAATACAAGCGGCTGAACTACACAAAGAGCTCTTCACCCCAGAAAAGGGCGGAAAACCGATGCCTCCGCTGGTCAGATCGATACTTCTGCCCAAAGTACCTGCCTCGAAGCCGGCAGGTGCTGCCTCAGGCGCGCAGAAGATGGTGGAGCTTTTGTGCCATCTGGACCGGATGTTAGTGAGAGTCCAGAAAAAATTATTTACCAGACCCGGATCGTGGAAACAACTCAAACTGGGAACGTGTGCTGTCAATAAAGCCACGGCTTCTCACTATTATTTTCTGTACTATCTGAAAGGATGTGGTATAAAGCGGGAGGTGGGTGACTATGACCACGTACACAGCTGAATCGTGTACGGAATCTAATAGTTTTATTTCAGGAGGATGCCGACCGAGTGATTTACACAAACACGCTCCGCTATGAACCAGCTGTCTCTGGGTTGATTGTGAGGGAGCTGCCGTTTTCGATGCCTCTTCGTTGTAGCTACACAAAGTAAAGTTTAATAATTGTTTTTAAACCGCTAATTTTGTTTTTATTTTTAAAAGGCTTATACAAAAACTTTTTTTATTATTATTCAAAGGTTTCATCGCTCTTATCAGGTTGGATTCATACCCAAAATAGTAGGTGGAACAGTGTACAGGGGCCTAGTTAACAATGCAGGCTACTCAGTCATGGCAATGGATGGTATGGATTTGTTTTTGTTTGTTTCATTTACAACACAAATGCATTGTTTGAGTGACTTGAGTGTTCTTAATTCTGTTGAGATGAATCTGTTCTGAACTTATTTGTAGTTTGTGGTTTCAGCATCTTGGAACATGCTTGTTGATGGCCAGAGTTTTGTCCTTGGCAAACCAATATGCTTTGAAGCCAAAGCCCCCAGCAGTGATCCTGGCAAACGGCTGTACCTGAACCGATGTTTTGTCACTTCCTCTCCCAGCCCTCAGTCAGTGGAGAAATATGCTGTGGTTGAGAATTATGGGTAAGTGATCTTGGTATACTGATTTATGCAAGTCCACTTGCACTGCTGTTTGGTCAACTTAAGTGTCATTGTTTATGATCAAATATACGTTTAACTGTGAATTTAGTTTTACTTGGGTCATTATATTAAGTCAAAATCAAATTGGATGGTTTTTTTTTTTTTAAATCTATGTGACCCATTCACTGGATTGTTAACTTTGGCATTTTTGATTTTATTTTTAAAATGATAACTTGAAGGAAGGAAAACATTCCACTATGTTCTTCCTTAATGTTGATTCATGTCTCTTCCATCTAAGTTGAAGGAAGAACAAATTGGAATATGGAAAACCAGTGACGTTTACCCTTACCCCCTGACAAATTAGCAGAGGACAATGACCTAAATTACCCCCCCACCCCCCATTATACAAAACATTTTCATTGGACCGTCACAATAACTACAATTTTACCACAATTTTTTTTTTTTACATTCCAACTTTATTGTCTGTGTAGATGCCTGGTAGACAGTAAGAACAGCTTTCTGACGAAGTTCCACACCACTGCTAACAAGAAGACTCTGAGACTTTGTGTTGAAGCGTTTCTCTTTAAAAACATGGTTTCTTCGCCACAGTCCAAAAAGGTAAAAACGATTATAATTTATTTGAATGACTTTCTTTTTTTTTTTTTTTTGCCGCTCTTTAAAGTTCCTCCCTTTCCATTTGTAGACCATGTTTATGCATTGTGAGCTGGACTTTGGACCGGAGACCCCTACACCAAATGCCAAGTCATGCACTTATAACGCAAAAACCAAGACGTGAGTTTTCAAGCACATAAACACAAATATACTCCCAAAATGTGTACATTCTGTTCTAGTGTCTTGTGTGCTGTAGATGGACTGAGTTATATGGAGACTCCACAGTCTGCAACTGTTGTGAATCGACCTGTCCTGCTACTCCAGTTGCATCTGGTCTGTAATAATGGATTAACTTCCTAAAGTTTGATTTTTGAGTTTCTTCCTTGCTGACCAACTTCTATTTTCCTCAGGTAAGGCCATGGTCACCAGTGAATCTTGGAATTTGAAGATGGACCCAGGCACCTTATCACCTCATTCACCACAAGAGTCTATGCCTGAATTTTCTTTAGGCCAGGATGACTTTGAGTTGCTCTTTGAAATGGATGATGATGGTGATCACTAGGAGGATGTCTTTTACAGATGGCTGATGTCTAAAAGAGCTCAACTATGCAGTTATGCCTTGAAGTGAAAATGATAAACTGATCTCAAATGATCTTGTCTCTTTAAATCTGTCACACCAAAATGCTTGAAATAATGAACACCTGTGAAAAAGTACACTTAATCATATAAAAAAAGACTTTTATAGACCATTTCTCATTTGTCCGTATTCATATATCAGCACTGGTGTGTTTCTAATCATCTCCAGTAAATGTCTATTTGTTTTGAAGTACAACTCTTCATTAGAGAAGGGCAGAAACAAGTTTACAGTTTTTCCTATTTTGAACTCTCTCGGAAATCCAATCTCGCTAGGAACGATAGGATTCCCAACCAGAGCATGGTTTAGTGATTTAACTTTGAGTTTCTGCTGTAAGAAAGTCAACAGTTCATTAAGCCTGCAAGCCATCTCCTCAGGGTCCCAAGATAAGGTTTTGTTGACAAGAAAATGTAACATCGCGTTCTTCAAGTGGTAGTTCGTCAGCCCGCATGGTCCAGTGAGGGCAGTCTGGTGTTTGTGCAGGAAGGAAAGGATCTGTAAGCAGTGAACATGGCATGAGTTGTCTGGAAGCGTTTTGGTTACGTGTTGAAGAAGGGCGTTTTCGTAGCGTGTAAAACACACAGGCCAGTGGGTGTCCGGCATTATGGCTGAGGGAGAATACGGGATGAGATGTACCTCTGAGTCTTTAAATCTGACCACAGGTGTGAGATTGAACAGAATGACCCGACCTGACCTGAAACGAACTTTGAGACTTTCAGGGTTTGCTCTACTCTGGAATAGTAGGTCAAACTCATATTTGTGGCTGATCTCGTCCCATGCTTTTCTAATAGCTGTCTTAAACCACTTCACAACATGTGTTTTAGCAAGATATGAGCTATTTTCTTGGCATAGAAGATCACTAATGCACTTTTCAGTCACATGATCTTCTTTTTTATCTGGATGTAGAAGACACACCATATCATCATCTGGGTTAGAATTGCTGCAAGGGCAGAGGGTTGAATTGGCACCACCTTTGACCATCTTGACTCTGCAGCAGTACTGGATGGATGAAGAACCTCCACTTTCTTTCAAAAGCTCAAACTCGAAGCAATACGGCTGTGGAGGGACGATGGGTACATGTATGTCACATACAATGCTCTTTCTTGAAGCCCATTGCTCGTATAAACTCCCAACGCCAACAAAGTCCTCAATCTCCATCTCTGAACCTGTAGTCCTCACAGCTTCCAGCAGGTCGCTTACAAAACCTTCTACAAACTCACAAGTTTGCCAACTGTGACTGGGTGGAATGAGGATACACTGGTTGTGGAACCTCGTTAAGGTCTTGGAATCAAGATCTGAAACTTGGGAGGTTTTCAGGCATCTCGGCATCTTTTTCAGCCTGGAACCCTTTCTGAGGAATTTTTTTAAAATATGAAAAAATGAAATCAAGGAGAGTGTCTTCCAAAGGTACCAACTGTAGGTGTCCTCTTGGTCAATAGATTGTTTCCCTTGGGTTATGGTTGTCAGTCTTTGACTTGAAGTTGGCATTTTTTGGACGGTGGTTAATCCCTGATTAACTTGATGTTCATGAAGGGTGTCGGTCTGGCCAGCTTGTGGTATTTCCGGGTGTGCTGCATCCCCCTGAGAAACATTCTGGTCTACGTTGACATGCTCATGTGTTAGGCCTCCCTTTGACATATGCAATGTCAGTTTGTCTGTGTCAATATCCAATATTTCCTGGTCATCTGGTGCAAATGCCTTTTGGCGGAAGTCATTTTGTTCTCCCACTGGGGACATTTGTCCCTCATGCAGCACCGTGGGCTTGACATTTGGCATAATTCGTTGAACATCTGATGTGTCCCCCTCTCCTCTCGGCACCCTGCGACGACTTTGTGACTCTTCCTGATTTGAATGTGGTAGCTCCATGGCAACAATGTGCTCCCCCTGTTCTAGCTTTGCCCACTCCTCCAATAGAAAGTGCTCATGGTTTTGCGTGCTCACCATGATGTCGTCATCTTGGTCATGAAACACAGTGTGATCCTTTGAGAGGAACGTACTGACGACCACAAAAAGCACCTTTAGCAATGTGTCCTCCATCCTAAAAGTATAAAAAAAGTTACTTCCTGCACACAACGCTGTATATTCTCTATGAAAATATTCATAAACATCATTAGCAATAAAAAAATGAAGTAATGAATCGCTTTTGAAATAATTGTTAGCTTTAAGTCAGCTCTAAATTTCCGGCAGCACTAGTGTCTGTCATTCTGAAATATTATTCCTTTTACATTATCCACTTCTGTTTAATGGGTATTTTTTTTACATGTGATTGAACTTACCTTTCAAAACCCCAACTTTTAAGGCCAAAACAGCGGAGTCTCTCAGTGTAAAGCCGAAAAGATAATGAGGCTGAAAATGCGTTTGCAGATCTCTGTTTGGTTTTTTGCTTCTCACACAGGATGTACACATCTCAACACAGGGTCCAGGAAGTGTGCTGTCATACAACTCTTCCTCTTTTTTAAAAAAGTACACTGGTAACACCTTTGCATACTATGATATATGCAAGTTTGTCTGATTGCCGTGTGTGGACCAAAATTTAAAAAAATGTAAAACACTCAGTATTCAAAATAAACCCATTAGTGACTCATTTCAAACTATTCATTTGAGAACTTTTAGAATCTAATAATATACTCAAATATACTACAACATATATTTTTGCTTTTTTTTATTAAAAAACAATTCTGTTCTGTAAGAACAAAGTTATTTAGAAGTCTCAGTAGTCTGCCAGCCGAGGTAGAGCATATCCTTGAAGTTAAAAACTGTTCAATTTGATTTCCTTTAATCGTGCTTGGGCCCACTAACCTTGCTAAGACACAAGACTTTGATTACTCAAATAACTGCAATCCTTTTTATCTGTCATGTTTAAAAACAATTGGGTTTAATCTTGTGCTGTAATAGTGTTTGGCTGTGTCTTTGAATTAATCTTTTATGTAAAAAATTTAAAGATTCTCTCATAACACTCCAGACTCTCTGGTCACTACCGCCAGGAATAAAGACAAAAAAAAATGTTTTCATATGAAGTGGTGAACACTTATGAGCAAACTTTAAAGTTATATTTATGGACTTTTATTGGATAGGACAAGTTTGAAATGATAGCATTTTTGATTGGAGAGAAAGGTGGATGGGATCAGCAAAGGGGACGGGATGGGAATCCAAACCAACTGAGTAAAGCTTTTAGTGAAATCATATGTATTCATTGAGGCAAATGAAAATCCCACTAATAATATTTTCTGTGATACATCGTGGTTTATCAAGGTTTATGAACAAGTGCATCAGTGAAGTTGATAACTACTAGGGCAGTCATGGCCTAACAGACTTCTAACCTGGTGGCGGGTTCGATTCCCAGTACCGGCAGGAATTGTATTGGAGGGAGTAAATGAATAGCGTTCTCTTCCACCTTCCACTATAAGCTTCATTAGCTCTGGTATATACTGTGCTATGTTGTATATACTGCTGGTTTTAAAGGTAATATAGTTGATTTAATAATCATTGTAAATAATTTGAAAGTTTTTCACCAGCTGTACCTGGAATTCCAAAGAAGATTTAATTTGAATAGGGAGAGGCAATGCTTTTGCATGCGCTCTGAGCCACACCGCCTGTTACCATGGTATCACCACCTATGTAAATACATGCAATCTAGTATATATACTGATAATGATAAAATACAAAGACACTTTTATGCATTGATACTGAAATCCTTATGTTTGCAAATACAAAAATACAACAAGATTAGGACATTATTATCAGCGACTATCAACAGATTCACATTTCCACCTAAGAGCTTAGTATCTTTCACATCACGTGGAAGAAGGTGTGTATGCTGTTTTGTGTGTCAGATGGTGACAATGAGGGCTGAAACATTTAAAACAGAATCCTTTGCTTTCGCGGGCGATATTTGGCAGCACACTGCAAAATTCTGTAAGTAAACACAGTTTTGCTGCACAATTATTCAGACATGTATCATTACGTTTTTAATAATTTAGTCAGCCGTGACATTATTTACAGTCTAATTATGTATAATTCAGCAGTGCGCATTATTCAGAAGAAACAAATGCACTCTACATTTTACTGTATACTGTCTATTTTTCGGGGACTCTTTACAATAAGGTCTTGTTTTTTAAAATTAGCTAATGCTTTAACTAATACGAACTAACAGAGAACAATGTGCTGTATATTTACAGCATTTATTACCCTAATTACATTTATGAAGAATGTTCATGTTAGCTCACAGTCAGCATTAATTAATGTTAATATTTGACCTTTTGACCTTGTAGTAAATGCTGTTAACTTTTGACCTTTTAACCTTGTTTTAGTAAATGTTGAGATTAACATGAACTAAGAGGATATATATATGCTAGTATTGTTCATCGCTAGTTCCTGTTAACTAATGTTATCCATTTTTCATTATTCAACTAATTCCAAATTGACTTATACATATTTTTATTGGCATCTGTAAGGTGGCAAAGTAGTGCACAACACAACAAAATCTCTGCAACACAATGAAATCACCACTTGTTTCCATTGTGAAACCTCTGTTGTGATCGTTTCATTGGTTTGTTTACATTGTGTTGTGCTAATTTAATTTATTTGCAGCTAGTTTCCTTTACGTCTGTGGTTGCATGAAGAACCTTTACCATTGATGGAACATTTTTACACAGTTTCTTTATAGTAAAAAAAAGTTCTTTGGGACCTTTGTTTTTAAGATTGTGGAAGACTTCTGCATGTAAAATATCAATATTAAGTAAAGAACCTTAAGTAACAAAATTTCTTCTCATACAGGTTAATATTTAGATAGACCAATCCAAGATATCAACATGGATAAGTTCCGTATGATGGCCCAGATTCTCCAGTCCAACCAAGAGTCTTTTATGAACGGTATTTGTGGCGTCATGGCCCTGGCAAGTGCTCAGCTCTACACGTCTTTTGAATTCAACTGTCCCTGTATCCCTGAATACAACTACTCGTATGGGATCAGTATGCTAGTTATTCCACCTATATGGTTCTTCCTTTTGGGTTTTGTACTAAACAACAATGTCTCGATGCTGGCGGAGGAGTGGAAACGGCCGGTGGGAGAGCGGACGAAGGACCCTGCAGTCATGCGGTACATGTGTGTTTCCATATCTCAGCGGTCGCTCATCGCACCAGCCGTTTGGATCTCAGTGACTCTAATGGATGGTAAAAGCTTCCTGTGTGCCTACAGTATGGACCTGGACATGTCTGAATTTGGCAAGAACGTAAGTGGACATGGACTGTCTCAAGAGGAACTTTTACGAACACTGGCCAAAATACCATGCAAGCATATATATGATGGCCAGGACATCCTATCGAGAGAGGCTGCCACCAGATACATACGCTGTATTTCACAGGTAAGATGGAGTATTTTTATATTTGCCACTGCTTGATATTAAAGGGATAGTTTAGGAAATGAAAATGTAAATTCTGTCATTAATCTCATTCTCGTGTCGTTTCTTTCACGTGTGCATTGAGAAAAAATTAAGTCATTATTTTTTTGTTCTTTCTGAAAGCTCTCTGACTTCATCCAAAATATCTTAATTTGTGTTCCTCAGCACAAGCCTGATACTAACTCAAAACATTTGGACTTCTTCATTAGGGTAACCATACGTGCCATTTTTTCTGGATGTGTCCTGGCAGCCCAGTCTCAATTTGTAAAAATTCGTACGACGACATGGTTGTTTGCTAAAAAATCGTACGTATTTTACGAGTAGCCAATTCGTATGAATTTGTACGAATGACCTACACCTAACCCCGCCCCTAAACCTACCCGTCACTGGAGTCAAGACAAATCGTACGAGTGAGGTCATACTAATTTGTTTGAATAAGCACGAATTTGCCACCTTGTGCGAATACGTACGATTCGTACTTTCCCTAAAATATGTAGGTTTTGTCTTCAGACATCAGTTCCTTATGTTTTCGAAACGTTCCAGAGGTAATAGAAATCCTGTCCAGGATGCATTCGGAAGAAATGCCATGTATGATCGCTCTATATTAATGGCATTGTACGATGAGGCTGAAAATAACGATGTTAATCATTCAAACATTTTCTTTGTTTGTATTCTAATATTACAGGCTTTTGGATGGTTGTTCTTGTTGATCATCACAATCGCTGCATTTCTGATCAGAGCCATTCGTCCCTGCTTCACTCAGGCTGCCTTTCTTAAAACCAAATACTGGTCCCACTACGTAGACACAGAGCGCAAGATGTTTGATGAGACTTGCACAGAGCATGCCAAAAGTTTCGCCAAGGTCTGCATCAAGCAATACTTTGAGGGTATTAGCGGTGAGATTCAACCCTTTCATGATCATTCACATGATGATACCGATGATAGTGATGAGGACGATAAACCTGCTACAGAAGAAGACAAACTGATGGGTGTTCGCCGGCAGGACACCATGAATAAGGTGTTGTGGGACTGGCACATGTGCAAACCTCCGCTTAGTCTGAGAAAGCCTGGAGATGTTAACACTGGACAAAATGGCGATTGTAGCATGAATGCTAATAAAAATCAAGAGCAAGATATCTGTGAAAGAACTGACCTAAATGAGGGCCAAAATGGCTTCAAATGTGGTTATGTGAATCCTAGCCTTGATATTGGCCAAAGCGATTTGGGCAAGGGATATGAGAATGCTAGCTTTAGCATAGAACAAAATGGTTTTACAAATAGACGCAACAATGCTAGCTCAAGCCAAAATGGATTAATAAATGGTGGTGTCTCCTCTCCGAGCAATACTCAAATGAAAGCATGGGCAGTATATTACAGCAAGGTTTAAGATTTATGTTATATTCATGACTAGAAATCTTATACTATAATGTTTTGCTGATGTCTTAACCATCAAAATAGCCTACATTAAAGGAACCGTATGTAAGAAATGGCCAAAACTGGTACTGTAATCCCTTTCAAAATACTGTTTAGGCTGCTACGAGGAGATTTATTTTCAATTCGATGACCCACCTCCTCCGTATGCGCTAACGTTACTATGCAAATTATGAATCCTACCTGTCCAGGAAATAATTTGCAACATTGGCATCTGTTTTCAAGGTCTTATCTGCTTTCATGCGTCTCCATCGTTCAAACGCTTCAAACCCTTGTCTTATTTCGCACTTTGTCAAGTCATATTTCGGATTCATAGCGAGGTCTTTTAGGTTTCGTACTCGTAATGTTAGACATTTTTTAGTAGCTGCTGCAGCCGCGTCATTTAATGCAGAGCGGGCAACCTGGATGCCGAAACACTACTGACTTCATGATTGGGAGATAGATGGAGGGTGGTGCTTCAGGCCAAAACATGACAACAAAAACATCAGTTGAGGGCTGCAACTGCGCTTTTTAAACGAGAATATCCAGGCTGTACGACTGCTGTCAGTGATATGAGTACTTGAAATTAACATGTTTTCTTAATGCCTGTTGAACATAACAGAGATATTTTATGATTATTACAATACATTTCTTACATACAGTTCCTCTAAGGCCTTTTCAGTTATATGTTATGTAACCAAAGCAATGAATCATAATTCTAATTTGATCTTCATATTACTTGCTCTATTTGTGCTCTATCGTGAATGAATAGGAGCAGATGATGAATAAAGGACAATATTTTAAATAAAATGCTGTCTTGCTTTGTGCCTCTAGAGGCCACTATACAGCACATCTCACCACACTTGACACACACAAGCTTGTACTTGATGTAATTTTCTACAAAAATGTGTGTATGTATGGGTGGGTTTATGTGGTTTATGAGGACACAAATTTGTATAATGACATGGGTATGACATAGGTATTACAATATGAAGGTGATTTATGAGGACATTTTCAGTGTCCCCTTAATTCAAAAGGCTTAAAAAAAAACATACTAAATGGTGTTTTTTTTTTTTATCTAAAAATGCACTCAGTTTCCTGTAAGGGGTAGGTTTAGTTGAAGGGTCAGTGTAGGACAAAACCACATACAGTTTGTACAGTATAAAAACCATTACGGCTGGAGAGTCCCCATAAATCACAAAAACCAACATATGTGTGTGTGTGTGTGTGTATATATATATATATATATATATAGATAGATATAAATTATGAATATAAATAATTTCTGCACATTAAATACTAAATCAATGTGTGTATTCATAGTTTTAAACATTTTAAAATCCATTACAAATATTATGGATACATTTTTATTATGGATATTTATGGGTAAAACAATAAAATCTGCACATTTGAATATTAGGAAAAATGAAGCGAACATTATGCAAAAGCAAAAAAAAATAAAAATTGTTCATTTTAATCATCACATTACACTGAATAAGCCTGTGTTGTTTTATATTGTAACATTTATCTTTACAATTTAGATTTTTTCAGTTTTATGTTAAAGTTTTGTGACAAAATATTTCTTTTTAGCTTTTATTTATGCATATCTCAGTTTTAGTTACAACATAAAGGTTTAGTTCACCCAAAAATGTTATTCTGTTCCAAAAATTAGAACAAGATGAACGAAGGCCTTGCAGGTTTGAGGATGAGCACTTTTTTGGTGAACTAACCTTTTAAACTTAATTGCTTATTTCAGTTATTTGCCAGTGCAAAACTTCAAGTAAATTTTCATTTAAGTTTGCCATTTTCATTCAATATCCATATTTTACTGTATCTAAGCTTCAATTACGAAACAAATTGAAATAGTTTGTTAACAAAACAAAAACACCACCTGTATGAACGCAAATGAAATTCTCAGAATGAAATGTAACCTGTGATTTGTTAAAGTACCAGCAAACAATCTCTTTAACACAAAACCCGAACTCGTGCGCCGCAGATAAGTCATCAAGATCGCTGAGTGCAACAAACAGAGACACAGAGAGCACATGGTTGTTAGGCAAGCAGCAGCTGTTGTCTCTAGAGCCGAAACCCACACTATAGTGTTGGGGGTTGGTCGCCTGAGTCTGCTGTATTTTTTTCCCCTTTTCACTTTTTAAAAGCTACAATATTATTATGTGGTTAAACATAAACAGGCTTAGATCATCTCAATACTTTAGTAGGTCAGACGGCTACATGATCTGATGCATATACGTGTCACTGCATTCACAAATTCAGTCGACCCTATTGTTTTTTTGTACTCTTGCTTTTTTTTTTTCTCACTCGCTCGTTTTGTCTGTCACCTTCGCTTCTGTTTTCCGCAGAAACGCGCATGCATGTGGCCTTACTTCCTTTAAAATGTTGCAGCCCTCTGAGCTAGACATATAGAGGCAGCGGAGGCCATCCTGTGACTGCACTACGCAGAGGATTGGAGGAGGGGAATCACTCAGGAAGGGAGGGAGGGATTGGAGGACAGAGTTGCGAGGCAAACCAGGATCACATGAGCACAGATCTGTTTACAAACTGAAACTGTGCAGCCAGAAAAGACGCAGGAGCCTTCCTGGAGAATATTACTGGCTGGCCTGACTAGAACACATCTTTAACCCCCAGATGCTTGCGTTTTGGCACGGATGTTAGTTGAATGGGCTAAGGGAGTGTTCGTTTTTGGGGGTTTTTTTGGTCCACTTTCTTGATGGAAGGATTGAGGGAGCAGATGGTTTTAGGTGGAGAGAAAAAATACTCCCCCACACAGGCGCACGCATAAACACTCCAGTGGCTTGATGGTGGTGAAAATACTGTTCTCTTCGATCTCTAAACGACTTGCTGTTTGATAAAGGAATATACCTCAAAAAGACCAGACGCATCGAGAGCGACGTCAAGGAACAGGAGCTAGAAAATTGACAGAGAGAGTGCCATGCCAAAGTCTTTTTGCAGTAAGACAAAGACTATAGATGGAGACTTGTGAATGTTTTGGATGTTTAGTGCACGCTAAACCACCATACGCAGGAATTGTTATTAAGGAATTTGGTAACTTTTGTGTATGACAACACAAAGAAGATCACATCCGAAGTGCCATCCAGCCACATACGGACTGGATCTCAAAGACAAGAAGAATATCAAGGGCACATTATGCTCCCTTTGTCTGTGTAACAAAGCACCTTGTGCATATTCACATCGGCGGAGCCAAAGAGTGATTGAAATCTTTTGTTCTTCCATGCTGACATCATAAAAGTGGGATGAATGGAGGAATAATTGAACTATAATCAAGACAGCACACCCTGTTATTTGAAGAGCTGCTTTTTAGACCCGTCTGAGCTACGGGAAGAACGTCAGGAAAAACTGTTCGGGAATAAGTCAACCCGGAATCAAGCTTTCGCTTGTGTCCTCCAGCCCCCGCATTGCCTGTTCCAGACGAGCAGTGAGTTTGCAGCAGCAGTGCTTGGAGTCAGATTACATGCAACCATTCCAATGGTGTAACGGTGAGTGGCCTTTGCGAAAAAGTCCCAAGCTGAACTTGAGTTTGTTTTTTCCAACAGCATTAGTCACTGAAGTTGTTTCGCTTGCTCGTGATGTTAAAAACGGTCAAGGGGAACTATTTGGAAAGGTCAAGAGTAGCTTGTCAAGATTGTGGAAGTATTCGTGCAATGCCTAGACTGTTTTTAACAACCCGCATGCTGTCAGCCTTTTGCTCGTCTGAAAACTTGATACGTCTAGAGTTTTATTTTTAGATAAAAACAGATCGGCCTATAATGAGTCAAACGTTCAATAACATTAACGATAAGAAAGTAGACGAGGACTGCATTCTGATTATAAGAGGAAATATCTCAGATTCTGATTATGTATACAGCATATGTCGAGTAAACGTGTCAATCGGATTGACTTAACCAGATAAAACAGCTGACATCCTGGCATATTTATAAATTATCAAGACTTTCTGCTCATATACGTATAACATACTGTGCATACCACTCAAAAGTTTGAGGTTTTTTGAATGAAGTCTTTTATGCTCACCAAGGCTGTATTTTTTTTTATCAAAATACAACAGAAACATTATATAGAAATATTTAAATATTATTAGAATTTAATATGACTAATCTCTATTTTGATGTATTTTAAAACATAATTTATTCCTGTGATGCAAAGCTGAATTTTCAGCATCATTAAACCACTCTTCAGTGTCACATGATCTTTAATAAATTATAAAGTATATTTTTGTGGAAAGTACTACATTTCTTTTAGGATTCGTGCAGAATATAGCATTGAAAAGATTGCATTTTCTCTGAAATACAAATTTTATGTGACACCTATAAATATTTTTGGATGCATTTAACCTGTAAACAAAAAAATTAAATACTAAAAATAATAAAATAAAATAAATAAATAAAATCCTACGGACCCCAAACTTACATATGTGTATGTATATGTGCAGATATATGTATACAGGAAGCTGCTGAGCAAGCAAACGTCTTCCGAATAAAGCATCAACGAATATGGACTATAATTAGAAAACTGCTAACCACTAATTAAAATGTACCATGATAATACCACGGCATTCTCTGAGTAACCTGTACACATAAATAAATAAAAAAAGATATTAATTTAGTAGCCTAATATAATATGATTCAATAAAAATACATTCAACTGTAGTCTTTTCTTCAACATATGCCAAAATATATGAATAATACTGCATATAATGCATTCTCCAAATAGTAAGATTTAAGATTTGAATCCTGTGCATATGGCACACATTAAATCTCACTTTACCATCTCATCAGAATGACACAAGCTTACAATAATCTCTGTGGAAGCCCCTTAGCACCTTAGATGAATCATTCTTAAGGGGGATTCTTGCAGACGCTGCGTTAATCTTTAACTCTTATGCTGACTGACAGGAGAATATGAATAGAGAGATGAACTTCACATGGTTAGAAAACAGTAAAGTTTTTTAACACGCATATGGCTTCCTAAAAGGCCAGATGGTGGTTTGTTGGCGGCAATTACACAGTTGTTCGTATTTGTTTTGTACGTAGCTAATTTCCCAGAATTCCCTGAAAATAGGCGTACTGAAGAACTGTGTGCTTCCTGCTCAGATCTTTTCGAGCCGTCTTGTGTTATTTAAAGTGTGTGTTTGTGTGCAGGCTGCCTCTGTGGTCTAGGACTGCAGCATTCAGACTGTGATATGTCAGACGACGAAATCTACCGTCTGCCGCTCAACGTGTACGTCATTGTACTGGGCATAGGCATGTTCATCTTCATGCTCAGTGTAATCTTCTGCTGCTATCTGTTCAGGCAAGAACCCAAATGCATGCACCACACCCGCACAACTGCTGTTACACAAATCAGATCTGTCCTCTGTTGCTCTCTGCTCCTGTAAAGACATGCAGAAAGACACAGGAGGCTTTATTTCGAGTCAAATTAATACAGTCATCCTATTCGCATACAGTGCCATTTACATTCCATTTTAAATCCTGTATTTAATCAGACTTTATTAGTAATTACTAGTATGAATTGTATATTATGTAGCGTTTTATATGCATATATGAGAGTTTGACAGGAAATGCTGCAGCAAAATTACACAATCACAACATCTCTCTTTTGCACCACCCACAGCAGTTTTGCAGTTGCACTCAGGAAGTGCAGAAATGTTTCATTTTTTTCCTCTTCTCTTTACAGACTGAAACAGCAAGGTACAAGGGAGCAGTACAGCTACAATGAGGTGGGCCTGAAACAATACAGTTAAATATAGCATAGTCTTGATGAAATCCAATCTAACAGACGACCTCCATGATGTACTTTGCTCCTCATATAGTTTGCAAATGTGAGATGTGATACCATTTATATGGATTATATGACACAAGAAACACAGGGTGATATCAGGATGATTTCAGGCAAAAACCATTAAAAAAGTTTTTTTTTTATGGTGGAAGGAGGTACTTGACCTTCATAATGTTTATCAAGATCATTCGATTTTATGTCAGATAATAGGCTAATTCATCTAAAATATCTGGGTCTCACAGTAAAATATGGGACCTACTTTTATAAAAGCATTGGAGTACCCTTACGTAAACTCCTAGCACTGAACATTGAATTAATCAATCAATCAATCAGTCAGTAATGAAGCACACGTAATCACAGTGGCTGAGAAAAGTACATTTTTCCAAGTAAACATGAAACAGGCCTATGTTATACGCCTTATTCAGCCCGCCACCGTTTTGATTTGAAAACAAGGCTGTGAGGAAGAACAGGCTAGGAGTAGACCAGCAGCGTTCGCTATGGTGTATTGTTGTGTACCCGAATGTTGATCGTTTAGCTGTTAAAAAATGATAACACATCATTTCACACATTCTGAACTTTGTATCCTTCGTCCGCCCAGACAGTATATACTGACTGGAGATAATGAAGACAGTGTTTACGGTGTAAAGTAAACTCACATGGAAGGAAAAGTGACTGACCTTTGGCAAGAACATGAATGTCTTTATAACATAACATCAGAGACATCGAAGTGCCAAAGAAAAAAGCTGGGCACTGGACTATCTTCACTCAGACACTTACTGCAAATATTCACTTATTATGTTAGAAATAACCGATGTATTTATTCATTAAATTTCTTCTTTTGTTCATGGAAAAGTGATTGTTTCCTTATTAAGTTGATATAAAAACATGATTGGTTTGTAAATTCAAGTCTGTGAAATTCTTAAATAGCCTGCCAAGACAGTGAGTTAAGCAAATGTTTGATCAGGTTATATGAACAGTTAGAGACATAAAAAAACGTAATTTCACAATATAAATTTTAAAAAGAAATTACGATAGCCAATAAATAATAATATGACAAATATTTAATCGCTTGGAAGGACACGGAGGCACTAGCGCGATCCCTTGCATTTTATAAAATTAGTGTAAAAAGTCGCATATTATTAAAAGTCGAATTAAATCGCTTTTATTTTTCCTCATAACTGCAAACAGTTTTCTTTGTGTGCACTCCTAATGTCAACAAAACCGTTCTTGAGGCTAAAGAAAACAAACAGGGAGGCTTTCTGCTGTCTCCATCTTCAGCAGGAACTAAATATTTACAATAATAAAATAATGCTATGTTGGTGAAGTTAATGTAAAAATACAATTTTAAAAAGTCTGTGGCATCCAACCTGTGGCATCCAAAGTGATTAATTTAGAATTAATTAAGTAATTTAAAGACAGATAAAATTTATTAGAATTAAATGAAATTAATGAGCAGTAGTGAGTGAACATTTGAGACAGTGGAGCTTACGCGGAGGAAGGGTTTGGGCACAATGGGTTTGTAACGTTAGTCGTCTTGTTGTGATTTCCTGTTTAACGTTACCCTCACAGCCTCGTTTTCGAATCAAAATTGCAGCGGGTGATACAATACTTTACTTGATCCCAGCTTAATATTTAAACAACTGTAAGTAAGTTACCTTAAAAACCATAAACCGGCGTCCCTGTGGCGTTATTTGTTTGTTTTCCTCAAGTCCTCCTAACAGACGAGTGTTTCTTAACGGCTCTGGGTTTAACGGCTCTGTTCACGAAGACGCTGACTCGACCAATAGCATGCGTCTGGGGGCGGGACTATCTGTTTGTTCGACCAATGACTGACGGGGGGAGGGGGGCGTGTTCCGACAGCTGTTCTCGATAATGCAGTTCCTTTCAGTGGCGCAGAAATTACACGTTTAAACTTAAAGTTATTTACTGTAAAATTACAAACAAATCATTGTTCTTTTCTGTTTTTTATAAAAGGTGGTGTTGAAAGGTGCTGGAAAGAAACTGAGCCTGCTGGGAGTAAGTGTCATAAATTCCCTGAACTTGTTATGTGGTGTAAAATGTGTGTGAGCTACTATATACTAAGTTCTAAGTACTAAAAATATATATATTTATTTATATATTTTTTAAAGGTAAAATAAAAACTAAATAAAAAACAAACATAAAATATAAGGCCAAATTGAAATTTATATTTTTAAGTGATTAACAAAAAAAAAAAAAAGTTAATTAGTCAAATGTACCAGATGTGAAACTGATATCCAGTAGAATAGAATGGATATCCAGACCCTCTGCACCATCATGCTGTAGGAAAAAGTATGGCTGAAGCCAAAACAAAGAGCAATGTTGGCAAGCTTACAGCCAGCATTCTTGTTGCATCCTGCTGAAGCGTTGAATTATGTGCGTAAAAGAAAAGGAGACTGAAATAGCTTGTTTCTTGTGTACCACAGCAGCCCTGTGCCGTGTGTCTAGAGGAATTCA
This sequence comes from Enteromius paludinosus, assembly GCA_032361165.1. NCBI lineage: Eukaryota > Metazoa > Chordata > Actinopteri > Cypriniformes > Cyprinidae > Enteromius > Enteromius paludinosus. The sequence goes on along the minus strand of JAUMHQ010000001.1, from coordinate 3,061,665 downwards.
AGACCAGAGACGAGCTGGGCGTCTGCCCGTGTTCACACACCTTCCATAAGAAGTGAGTTCCACTGAAACAAGTGTTTACTAAATGTGAAATGTCACAATTTTACAAGCCAAGACCTGCTTGAAATAATGAAGCAGAACTCCATAGAATAACTTTCATTTATTGTATATCAGTGATTGTCTTTGAAATTAAAGCAATAAGGCAATAATTTCTGTGGCACTGAAGTCTAGTAGGAGTAACGGCTCCTGAAAATGGAAGAATAAATGCCATATTAAAATATAAAGTTATTTTAAATAATATTTTACGTTTTACTGTATTTTTGATCAAAATGCAGCCTTGGTGAGCATAAAAACACTTCTAATAGTCAAAATCTTACTTGTAAACGATAACATATATAATGAATAATGCAATCTGTTTTAAGAATCATAAATAAAATTATAAATGCAATGCAATTTATTTGTTGGAAGAATATATGCTTATTATATGCATGGCTTTTAACACTCCTGACTGCTAAACAAACCCTATAATAAGCAACAGCCTAAGATTGTGGAGACACATTTTGCATTGACAAGTGCTAAAACAGTTTGCTATTTGCATAAGACATCTCTTGTTGTTTCTGTATAACTTGCAGGTGCCTGCTGAAATGGCTAGAGATCCGCAGCGTCTGCCCGATGTGCAATAAACCCATCATGCGTCTCCACAACGCCGACGCCCCACGAGGAGCCGAGGGGCTGCAAGACCCCGAGGAGGTGTGACCCCAGAAACTGTACGGCCCGCGGCCAGATTAACACCCTCTAGTTCTGCGATCGTTGGAACATATCATGTGACCTGCCAAGGCTCTCCAAAGCCATCTATATGCACCGCCACAGCGGACCCGGAGAACGCGAGAAACCAGGACGACACTAGTGATTCAGTACCATATTGCCAGTAGCCAAACATAAGAATAATCTCCTATATTATCGTGCCACAATAATCTTTAAAGTAGTATCGTGCCGAGGTTCTAAAGCGAGAGACACGCCGTGCATGCTGGGTAACGGACTTTAAAATGAGAGGTAAATATCTCAGGAGTTTGCCTCAGGGGATCTAACCAGGCAACAAAAGAAAATATTAAACTTCGGCAATTAAACTTCTGCTGTCGATGGATAGCCGTATATATGTGATATAGGGTTGTAGGTGTAGTGCATTGTCCGTTTGACCGGTACTACAGGTCTTCAAGAAGATCCTGCGTAGTCCTTACAGAAATTAAATATATAATCAGTAACCAGCAGTTCTTATCCAATATCGTGTTCATTGCTTGAATTGTTCCCTTTTCATTATTTTGTATTTTTTGTTTTTGAATAAAATGTCATGTTTTTGTGGTTAACCTTCATTTTTATAAAAAAAAAAAAAAAAAACGCTGGATCTGAAGCTTTTGATAGCTGAATTTTTATTGCAAAACATTTGACTTCGTATTATAGCAATATTTTTTATCCATTTCTGAAAAAGAAAATGTGGTCACTTACAGACATTCCATGATATGACATCACAGCTCAGGAAGCACAAATACAGCTACAGAAATATGTAAAAATGCACATAATAATAATAAAAAAAAAACAGCTGGAGGATTAAAGATGCTTCTCGAATATCCTAATAATCTTAAGGTAAAATCGGTGGCACTAGCTGGCGGCTTCTGCTCCTTTGGACTCTACATATTCTAGAGCTTTCTGTTTGACTGCCTGGATGCTCTCAGGTGTGCCGTTCTTCTTCTCATACTCCAGGTAGCGCTTGAAGAAGAACTTGATCTTCTTCACTGACACGCTCAGGTGAATCACACGATCAAAAAGCTCCCTGAGGGGGGTAAAAGAAAATGATTAAAAACGTTGATTGTGCGTCGTGCGAAAACACAAATCTGAATTCTGATTAGAATTTCAAGAGTCTATACACCCCCATATAAATGTAATGGCGCTTTTCCACTGCATAGTACGGCATGTACAGCTCACTTTTGGGGGGTTTTCCACTGGGAACAGTACCTGGTCCTTTTTTTAGTACCACCTCAGCCGAGGTTC
>JAUMHQ010000001.1:2997624-3012941 GCA_032361165.1 Enteromius paludinosus | reverse complement strand
CTAATGTTCATCAGTACATTACAGAAAATAATGAACTTTATCACAATATGCTAATTTTTTTAAAAGGACCTGTATACACATATATATATATATATATATATATAGCAATAATCAAAAAACACTATATGGGTCAAAATGAATCAATTATCAAACAACATGTAGCAAGCAAAGATCATGTTCCATGAAGATATTTGTTAAATATAAACGTAATATTTGATTAGTAAAATACATCGCTAAGGACTTAATTTGGAAAAAATTACAGGCAAACCAAGTAAATATTTGGACATTTTCTTAATAAATGAAAAGATCGGGAATGTTTACCATGTGTTTTCACATAATTGCATAATTCTGCCTCGTGCACTAATATCCATTGCTTTTCATCTTCAGAGTTGTCCTGTAACCCCTCGCTGGCCTCCGTTCTCATTCCCGCACATGCTCAGAACCTGGCGGAAAACTCTTGCCAGTCTGCCTTGGCTGCAACAGGTCAGTTTTTTTTTTGCTTTGGGCCTCTCACAAACCCCAAGACTGTCCTCACTACTTCTTTTTTTATAAGACCTTTTCTTACTGTTCCAGGTGCCAACAGTGGCGATCGTGGTCCGAACACCATCGCTGCCTCTGCCGCCCCTAATCCTTCAACTTGAACCCCATCCAACCATCAATGGGCCACTTTTACGCTGCTGCTTATTAGCCACGCCCACTCTCCGGGGTCAAGGGTGTGGCTAAAACTAACCGAAAAGCTCATGATATGATGGATGCACCAAACCAAACCTTCCCCCGCTCATTGTCTTTGATTTTATTTTCATCATATTTTTAATTTATTGCTCTAAAGGACGAATCGAGGGCTCAGAAACACCGCCTCAGGATCATCTGCGGTGATGTTTGACAATTCTCTCTCCCCGTCTCTCTTTTTCTCTATATATATAAACACACTTATATAAACGGTTACACATACACATAAGTTTTCATATGTCTACTTTGACATTTTTTAAAGGGAAATCTGTATGCTGTAGCCGCTGCTTCTTTTATAATGGTCTCGGGCCCCTTCTTTGTCACCTGTGGGGTAGAGACAAAGACTTATTACGAATATGAGCTAACACAGACGGCGCAGGTGGGATACAGGAAAGCTGGTTTCTGATTGGTCGATAAGACCAAATCCTGAATGGCATGGGCTGATTTCCAGGGCTTGTGTACATTCTGTAGACTATGTGAAATATATGCTAATGACTTTTTTCCTTTTTCCTCAGTATTGGGCAGATTTGTTGAATGCTTAAGCTGTATGCTGCTGTGTGTGTACCTCTTTGTTTTCCACCACTTTTGAAAGAATGACATCCATTCGTTTCCTGCTCGTCTTCCTCTTTCCCGCTGTATTATACTTCACTGAACTCTACAGATGTTGAGACACATGTAATATCAGATCACAGTTCTGCGAGCGGGAGTTTGTGTGTGTGTGTGTGTGTGTGTGTGTGTGTGTGTGAGCGCATGCTGTATGTCTTACGTCTATAAATACTGTATGCTGATTAGTGAGCTAAACGAATTAAGCACGAAATGAAGAAAAATGATAATCAGGACCTTAAAGGGATAGTTCACCCAAATACAATTCTGTCAGTAATTGCTCACCCTTGTGTCGTTCCAAATCATCTTTAGAACACAAATTGAGATATTTTTGATGATATCCAAGAGCTCTCTGCTTCTGAACTGCAATGTTCCCAGGTCCACAAAGGTCCTACAGGTTTGAAACGACACAAGGGTGAGTAATTAATGACAGAGTTTTCATTTTCTGGTGAACTGTCCCTTTAAAACAGAACATGTGAGCAGGTTTCTGCACCGCAAATCCCAGCCTAAAGAAAGATGTCGGGTTTAGTTCCCAAAATCGTGTTAGAATTTAAGCAGGAATGAGCGGCTGAAAGCAGTTTGAAACCCTTAACCATCTATTGATGAGGCGGAAGAATGAGACGGGAACACTTTCTCCACAAGCACATATGCTTCCATTTCTTTTAATTACGTCCTCTCGTTCTCTGTAGTGCCCCCTAGTGTTAGTAGGAATGCACAACCGAGGCTGTTGTTCTTGTTCCTTCGAATACAGTCATGAATTAGTAGAGAAGAGTCACTTCTAACTGTGTATGTCTCTCCCAAAAGTGCTGTTGAAAGGATATCCGTTCTATTGCACAGTTATAGTGATAATTCACCCAATTATGAAATCAAGCATTGTTTGCTCACACTTTCTTTCATCCATGAATCCTAGAAGAAATGATTCATTTTAATTTTAAATGGTCATTTCTATACAATGAAAGTTAATTATATATATATATGAGGAGACTATATTAAAAGTCATACACTCATCGTATGTGAGGAAAACACCCACTCCCTAACTCTCTAATACCGTGTTGTGGGCAAATTTGAAGATGCTTACCATCACTGAAATAAGATCTAATGTGACGCCCAAAGTGATTTGCCATATTTTAACGTACATCAATATAATTGAGATTTTAAAGCTGTAGCTGAGAATGTTTAATAGCTTAAAAGTTGATCTCCACCCACTTTCATTTTGTTAAATTGATTCATCATTTATTTGATTTATTCCCTACATGTAAGAAAAAGTACAGGTTTTAAACAATATGAAGGACAGTAAGTGATAAAGATGGTTTTATAGGGGATGAATTGTCCCTTTAATGTTATTTTTCAACTTGTTTTTAATAATCGATTCTTTACAAAAACATGAAACAGTATGAAGATGCTCACATGTATTAAAATGTTCATTTCATTAAATAATGTATGCTTGGCAAAGGGAACTTCAAAGATTCAGTTTTGTTCAGGTCAGTTCACTCTCATAGCAGGGAAAGTAGATTTAACTGTGTTTTTCTTTCTTTTTATACTTTCAGACTTTTTCTTAATCATCCTCTTGTCGGAGGAATTTATTTGTACATTCTTTTAACTGATACGGAGAAATTTATTTACAGGGTTTTTAAAAAGAGTTTTTTTATGATTACGTATAATGTGCGAGAATACAGTGTCGTGTATCTACAGTATTAACTAGTTATTTTGCAATAATATATTTTGGACTTGCGTTTGGGGTTTTGTAAAAAACTTTCAGCAGCACTTAAAGGGAGTGATGTCGTGTAGCGCGAGAACCTTTTTTCACAAGCTTTATTCAGATATGTTTTTAAGTATACATCCAAGCCAGTGCTGTTGGCCGTCTTGATTTCCTCAGCATGTAAAGCATCACGTTTCTCAGTGACTCCTATCTGAGGCGAATATGAGCTGAAAAGGGAAATGGAGAAATATACAAATGTGACTGTTGGTAGCCGTCAGAGTTAAACAGCTATTAATTATTGTTTAGTTTTATTTTCTCTTTACATGACAGTATGTTAAACGTTACACTGATGTGTGTTCTGTCTCTGTGTGTTCTGGTTCAAAGGAGTCACCTGATACTGTACTGCATTGAATAAAGTGTAGGTTCATCACACTGCTTCTTCTCTCTTTATTCCTGAATTCTGGGGTTTTCCCCTCCTCTCACACCTTTACCCTACCTGGGTAAAGTCAGGAAATTGTATGAATTAGAGACAGCTTCAACTCTTTAGTTGTTCCAGACCTGCATGCATTTATGGAACACTGAAGATATTTAAATGTTGCAAGCAATATGTTATTATTATTATTTTTTTCTTCATATTTTTAGTTGTGTTCCCCAGAACGGTCCCGGTTTGGGACATTATCACTGTGGGCAGTTCACTTACAGTTACTGAGCTAATATACGACTCATAGACCTTTTGATGTTTTTTCAAAATCTTCATTACAGCCTAATTTTGACATAATAGTGACATTACTAAGAGCTACTAAGTAGCTCATTCTTTTGGATGTTAGTTTATATCAAAAACAAATTAAATAGGATGAACAGCTCACGCAAATGTATTATCCAGAGGCCACAAATAAAGTGCATAGGTTCAAACCGCCTATGCTTTTCCAGTCTCTTCTGTTTGTCATAGTGGTGGGAATGAAAATATCAAAATGCCAGGCAAAAAAAACATTGCTGAACTGACTTTGTGTGACCTTGGCACTTAATAACGCTGATAAAAATGAGTTACACTACGCTACAGTCTTGGGTTATCATGTACTGTACCATCAGTGAATGATGCCTTTGTGTTTCACAAATAATAGATCTTACGCTGCTGCTGAACACATGTATTGTATTTCTAGAAAAAAAATTCAAATGGTCAAATCTAACACACACACTCATGTATTACACATGTTAAATATAGAACGTATAATACAATAGATGTATAGAGAGATAGACAGATAGATTGACTAAGAGAGAGAGTCTAGTTTCCACATAACTCTTAAGTTTAAACGTATGTATTATGTCTACACTGTAAAATAAATAAGTGTAATTTGAACTGTAAAACTGTCTAACCAGACATTTACATTCAAAAACTGTAAACTGATATTTCCAGATTTCTCTGATTCAAGTCAGTGTTTAAATAACTTTACGCAAAATTTCATTTTTTTTTTTTTTTTTTACATTTGGGCTTTATGTTGCATCTGAATAATGTTGTTTAATAAATGTTTATTGCATTATTTAAGTGTGATGTGCATTACCATGGTGTTTTGTGTTTGCATGAAGGACTGTACAAGTTCTATAAGTATAGCACAGTAGTCAACATTGGAAGTGGATCAAAAAAGTTCATCAAAGATGTTCTCAAACAAGAACATACTCTGGTTTTAGAACTTTGCTGAAAGTTTTGATCCACTTCAATTGTTGATATACTTCAGCTTGTGGCGAAGCTACATGTGATGGGCTTTAATTCTTCACGAGGCTTTCTCTTTTACCGTTATGGTGGTTGTCAGTATGCTGTAAGCAGTCTTGCTGGTTTGCATTCAAAGTTTCTTGCTTGTAAATTACAGTTTTATACTGTAAAGTCTAACATTTTTGGCCATAAATGTATTTACGGTTTTTCTTTTTTTTTACAAAATTATTGTCAGCCAGCTGCCAAAATTGCTTTGTTAAAAACTACAGAATTTGTGCTAAACTACAGGAGTGTAGATTCTCCTCAACAAGCCATTTTCGCATTCGCTCACATTCCTTAAGATGCCACATTTCAGGACACAAGGACCTCCCACTGGCTGTTTAAGAGGGTATCAGTCTGCTTGAGTCCATATACAGCTTGACAAACGTCCTTTAGCAGTCATTTTTTGGTAAAAAAAAAAAAAAAAAAAAAAAAAAATGAAGCCGTTTTGCACAGCTTGTATCCTGTTGTTTCTTACTCATGGTAAGCCTGATTGTTTGTTCAAATTATTATTTCTAACTTTCTAAGTTTTAAACTTTTAACGAAAATGCTGCAACAGTTCTATGGTTCCATAAAGAACCCTTAACAAAAAGTGATATATTCGAAAACAAAAAATTCTTCCGATTATTTAATTATTCTTCAGACTAAGAAAAATGATTACTGAAATTATTATTTCTTTTCCACTGATTGGTTCTTCGGGGAACCAAATATTGTTCTTCTATGGCATCTCTGCGAAAACCCTCACTTGTTTGAAACCTTTATTCAAAGTAACATATTTTCTTCAATCACTAATATTTTTCTCATTTTCTGTCTCAGATCTTGCTCTCTTATCATCCACAGTAAACGCATTGAAGTGTAACCTCTGTGTTTCCAAAAGGAATGGGCTCCCCTGCACTCCAACGGAACAGAAATGTCTTTCCCACATGTTGGCCTGTGGAAACATCACATTTAGAGCTGGTTTAACGGGTGAGTTCAGCAACCATCACAACCCATAATCAGACACGACAGTACAGAAGCCTTATTTGTGTTGTTTCCACAGGTCCTCCATCTATCCGTTCCTGTATAAGCATGTCGGCCTGCTGGAGCTATTTGCTAGCTCCAGAAGTGATGGCTACCTGCTGCAGGACAGACCTCTGCAACTAAACCAACAAACCTGTCATCGGAATCATTAAAGACTTACGCTTTAGCTGAACTCGACCTTGGCGGTGTGATTTATATGAAGGTGTACCGAACACTTAAAGGCTCAGCAGGCAAATGTAACAACGAATTGCAACAAAAATGTTACAAACGGCGACGGTAAACAATAAAAGCACTGAAGCAGTGTCAGTTGTGTTCCTACGAGGTACAAGCTGTACAGAGGTCACAAAAATAGTTGAGAGATATCCCTTTAAAAAAAAAAAAGTTTGCAGTTAATAATGTATAAAAGTGGAAAAAAGGAAGCTTCCACGCGACAAACGCCACTGTGTAGGTCTACCAACAGCGTAAAATGAAGCAAAATCTTGCTTAAACGCACATATTAGACACGTTTCTTTGTTTTGTAGATTTTTTTTTATCTACAATAACTCGCTGACACCATCGGCAAATGTTTTGAGGCAGCTATCTTTACAGGTAAGCTATGAGGACTTTTAAAGGGATAGCTGCGGCATTATTTCTTGCATATATGTCACGTGTCAACTGATAACTTGTTGGTAGTTCAAGGTTGAAGCGGCTGAAATAAACAGTAGCCTAATAATGCATGTCAAAGAGTTTCAGATAGCGCCATCTCCTGGACAATAGACAAATATAGACACAGGGCAAGAGGTAATGCCATCTTTTCCGCTACTACTAATAAAAACAAAACAAAAATGTTCCTCAAAATAATTAGCCTGCATATTGGCATATTCATTAGGCTGCATTTTAATGCAATACACAAGAACATGTACGTAGCCTAAATCCGACCAAATAGCTCGTGCATTTTGCTCAACAAAATAAAATGTAATTAAAATTACACTGATTAATTTAAAAGTTAATGTTAACTTCAAATCTAGACTGGCACCTCAGAGACAACAAATATAGATAGATAGAATAGATATAGATAGATGATTATGTATCGATGCAAATAACTTCTAAAATGGGGTGTAAATGTAAGAAGTCTACTAATTTGTGTAACATTTGTGATCAGTTAATATGCAAATCGTACTCTGACTATTGTAGCTAGATGATAATTGTGCGAGAATGGTCAAGAAAGCTTTGGTGGTTTTTAAAGCAGAGCACCATTTAATATTCCGCACGTTTATGTTCATCCATGTTTGCAGGTTTTACAAAATGTGGCAATTTGAATTAAGACTTTTAAATAAGTATCAATATAATGGAATAAATAAAAACGAAAAAAAATAAATAAAAGTAGCCTATAGATAAAATATCGAATGAAAAATATAATGAAATTGTTAGGCTACTGGAAAGACAATTAATAGGCGTCCAGAAATAAACAAGACGATAAAACAAAAGGGAAACGGATAAACTTTTTTATTTTATTTTAGACTAATAAATATTTGGTCTTTCAAGGCACTTCCAACATAAGGCCAATAAGTACTTCCGTGTCAGGTGATCTTAAAAGAGTTACACATCTACCTGCTCCACAAGAGCACGTCAGTATACAACACGAAGAAAAAAAAATATACAGCAGCTTCATTCCATGTGGCTTTAGGGAATCGGGTTCAAATGTGGCATTACTTTGTCCATGATGATATTAAAATTAATTACAGTAGGCCTAATAGCCACGAGTAATTAGAAACTGCTCCTCAAATTAATTAGCCTACAAAAGTACATGTTGTTCGTTAAAATGATCCAGCACTTATTTGTTGCAATTACCAACGCTATTAAAGAGCCTAATTTTCCCTGTGAATTTCGTGTAAACGTTCGTATTTGCGCAAGTCATTTCAAAGTGGAAGAAGCCGTCAGATGCATGTTCTTAAGACAAATAATACATCCCATAGGACACGGGTCCGTTAAATAGTCCTGGCATCGGAACGGGCCGCGGGAAAGAGGCTGGAGGTCCGTACAGAGACGATGGGGATCCCAGAGGGAAGGGCAGCGCGAAGGGAGCCAGAAGCGGCTTGGAGGCGCATTTGAACTTTTCCAGCTCGGCCTCCTGAAGTCTCTTGGCCTTCGCCCTCCTGTTCTGGAACCAGATCTTGACCTGAGTCTCGGTGAGGTTGAGGGAGCTGGAGAACTCGGCCCGCTCGGCGATGGAGAGGTACTGTTTCTGCCTGAATTTGCGCTCCAGGGACAGCAGCTGGGAGGTGCTGAAGGGCGTGCGCGGCTTGCGATTAGTCTTGTGCTTGCGTAAGGTGCACGGCGTTGGGCTCGAGTGACCTGGAGGAATTCAAAAAAAGATATATTTCGTTAGAAATACGAACAAATCTCCAAATGCTTTTTCCCTCGTGCATTTCCGAAAACCCTTTATTTCTCTTTCTAGCAAAATTATCTCAATTCTGGTTTGAAACTAGGCCTATTTGCTTTTTTTTTTGCTCGCTCGATTAAATCTTTAGATTTTGTATGCAAAATAAAAATATTTTAAAATGGTCATTGCACAATAGCATGCACAGCTAATGTTTTAAAATAAATAATTATATAGCCTACTTTTACTGATAAATTATTTACTAATATTGCAGTTTTTGCTGTCGTGTTGTTTTTGGACTATCAGCCCAGCAGGGCTTATTTAGAAAAAAAAGTGTGATGGTAAAATGTCTAAATATGCATTATTTGTTTATTTTTCAAATAGAATTATTTTTCTTTCTTTAAAATAATACTACAAAAACTTTTTAATAAACAAACTTTTTCTTTTCAAAACTCTTCTTTGCCTGTCGTGCAAGCACTAGTTTGTAAACTGTGAAATGCAAAATTTCATTTTGGTTAAGGTACCAATAACATTGAAAATATTGTTCTGTAAAATAATGTATTTATTATTATTATTTACTTTTTAATTATTGTTTTTATTTTTATAAATGCAAATTATAGGCCTTGCCTCTCTGTGCATAATAAAGGCAAAGGTGATCATGCATAAAAATATTTTTATATTTGCAGTGTTTTGAAAGAAAATATAACTCAGTCCTGACTGTATACAGCTGAAACACTTACGAGGAGGAGATGTGAAAGATGAGGAGTTTGACCAAGTGCTCTGTTCCTTATCGCTTAATTCTTCACTGTCGTCGTTTAGGCTGTCCGACACGCCTGACAAACTGTCCACAGAAACTTTGGTTTTCTCTGCAAAGTAAGTCCTTACTAAGTCCTGTCCCAGTCCCAGTCTCGCCGGAGAACACGCGACCTGGCAGCTGGATTTGGCCATCAGGGATTCAACACTGAACGGGAGGTAAGTCTTCTTCACTTTATGTCCTGTGTCGGTGGTCATGTCTCTCGGCTTTTGACTTTCCTCGCTGTCCGAGTCCGATTTCTCTTGAGCTGTCGTTTCAACGGGTCCCTTAGGAGGATTCATCGTGAACCATCCGCCGCAAATCGTCCCAACAATTTCTTACAGGCTGTGGTCCTGCGCTGCCTTGGTATACTTATAATAGTTCGCAGACTGCGCTCCTCCAATCAGAGCGCGCGCTTTTCCAGCTGACTTACAGAAGCCTCGATTTGATTGGTCGGGACGTTCCCCTGGGGCACTCTCGGACCAATCACAACCGACCCCTTAGAAGTCATGTGGTCAAGTTGACACCGACACATCAAGGGGATGTTGAGAAAAATGAGTACTTAATCGCGGATGTCTTGCTGAGATGATGTATAGATGGCCTCGGGGCTCTTGACTCTTTGGAGCACAAAGTAGACCAATTTTAGCCCAATTAAACAGTGGGGAAGCGCTCAGAGTATCTGTATCCGACTATTGAGAAGTCATTGAAAAGGCACAATGGAATTACTCCACACCAAAACTTTGGGAATACACGGTAAACAAGAAAACCGGAATGTCTTGTTCGCACAGTTACAGTTTGTAAATGTTGTTAAGAAATTATTGTCACGTAAATAACGAGAAATAAATGTAGGCTACCTATAGCCAAATATATTATTATTACCTATATTAAATGGCTTGAATACAGTTGTTTTATGATAAACAAACCAGTTTGATTAACAAATGTTTGATTAACAATCGACTTTTGTAGAGTCAACAGGAACTGTAGTCTAAAGAAAAAAAAAAACAGAAAAATACATAAACTTTTTAGGCCTCTATATAAGCTATAGCCACTATATATATAATTTGATGTGGATCAAAATAGTTGATCAAAGTTGTGATTTTAGGTTTTGGGACAACTTTGATGAAAGGTTTTGATCCAATTTAAATGTTGACTATGTATAGCCTATATAGGTATATATATACACACACACACATATAGGCTACTGTATATTTATATATAGATGAGCCTACTGTAGACTAAAAGCAATATTATGTTTTCTATTAAAAATATAGATTTTTTTTTTTTTTTTTTTTTTTTGAAAAAGCATTTCGTAAGTATATGGAAACTTTTCATGGTTGCTTTATTGAGAAAAGCTTTTGTGAAGGCAGAAATTGATTCGAAAGGGCTGTAAGTTACACAATACTTAGGCAATTTAAGGCATGTCACGGGCTTTTAAGGTTACAAAAGGCTCAGCTGAGAAGCGAGCAGAGTTTTCTTCTCTCTCATTTAGAGAGCCAGACGAGCTGCGTTTTGGAAGGCGCCAGAGACGGTGGGATCAAAAGAGAAGGTACCTCGAGGAGGAAAAGGCAACAGTTTAACTCCACTTAACCAATTGTCCTCAAAATATGTAGTCCTGAGCATAGCTTCAAGGCCAAACGGTGACGTCAAGAAAATGAACCAGTACTTTCCCAAACCCGAAAAAAAAAACTATTGAGAGAGTGAACAACTCTCCCTAGTGTTTATAATAAGTTTGAGACAAAACAGCTAAAGAACACGTGCATCTATCAGTAAGCAATAAAAACGGCATTTAGGCTATCATTGTGTTAATGTTAATATCTATTTATTTGCATGCCTATGTTTACATAAATATTCATAAATAGTCAGTTTTATCGAATGAGGTAAATTTAATACACTTCATTCTTCGCGGAGGATCTCAGATGCTCTGATATTCTCTAGATAAAAGCCGAAGCTTCTTCCTTTTACGGCTGACAGATCTGTCACGGTGGGTATCAAATCAAACCCACTGGTCTCCCTAAGCCCCCCTGCACTAAACTCCTCCAATCTAAACGATAAATAATAGAAAAGATCGCGGAAGATCCCTTACTACCACGTTTTAATAGCTGTAATGCCGATAGTTCGTGTGAACCTGATTGAGTCGACTCACTTTTGTAATTTAAGACTCGTTTGGAAAAAAACTACACCGAAGCCCTAACTTAATCTAATTGGATAGGAGAGATCTAGCCTGAATGAAATGTGGAATCTAATCTCTGGATAGATAGATAGATAGATAGATAGATAGATAGATAGATAGATAGATAGATAGATAGATAGATAGATAGATAGATAGACAGATAAGAGCCAGTAATGTCCTACAAACACAACTCCAAACCAATACATGATCTCCAGATTCATCCTCATTACAGCAAAAGGATGTGGTTTCTGTCAGCAGACTCTTCATACTGTAGCAGATTTGCCCTCTGAAGGCTTGGCTTTTGTAGGCTGCATAATTTATATAGCCAATAATGGCTCTTTTCACATGGAGTCACTTCCAATCATTTTCAAGCTTGGTTGAAACCACTCAGTCAGTTCATAAAACCAGAGGCCAAGTCAAATTTAGCAGCATCAGAGCAGCACACTGCACACTTTAACTGTTGGTCATTGTGTACTTGACATTCCAGAAATTCTCTGTCTGTTTGAGTATTTATGCGTTCATGCATGCATCACTTCTGACTAATCACTCAGGCTTTATTACTATTGGCTTAATTAGACAGTTCTTTCCTTATCTATGTTTAATCTTGTGTTAATCTAAAGTGTATTATTTAAAAAAATAATTTGTGTTACAGAAAAATAACGACCTATATATATATATATATATATATATATAATAAACTATTATATATAATAAACTAATATTCTATTGAATATTTACTATAAAATATAAATATATAAATGTTTTATATCTTATATACTATAGAAAATATAAAAAGGTTGTTTTGAAATATTGTAATTTTTTGAATTAAAAAAAATATAACATTACAAAAATGATTATATTTATATTCAAGTTTTATAACAAAGTTACAATATTGAATAAAAAATATGTAAAAAAAAATATAATAATAATACAAATAAAATTTTTCTTGATTTGGTTAGTATAAACAAAATACATCCAAATCTTTGGAACAAACCTTACTTCGCCGTTGATGCCTGTGTTTACGTACTTTACTGATGCATTTTTACCAAAGCCACTTATAATTTCCAGTGAATAACGTACACACGAGTTCAAGAGGCAGACTGTTATAACAGGTTGCGGCAGAGACAGTGGCTAATGCTTGAAAAGAGAGATAAGGAGTTTAACACTGGGGAAAAGCTGACACTGTTATGAAACAGATGACACATGAGGGGGTTTTACATGTGTCCCGCGCTGAATGCACTGGGCGTATTCTGCTCATTACAGCAATGTCTCAACAAAGGTTTAAACCCACTATGCCACAGATCTATTATTTTCTGCAACAAAACTCTTTGTGTTCAGTGAGTGATGGAAGTGTCCTAGTGTAAGACAGGCAGAGTGTTGTTCATTGACTTGCACACTAAACTGGTTTAATATTCTTAAACTGAATGAATCAAAACAAATCTTCTGAGAGAATAACATATAAGCTGTGGCTTTGCTCTAAATGTGTGTAATTGGAGCATTTTAAGTCATTATACCATGCAACAGCTCTTTTCAACAACAATGATTTTTGGGAAAATGTAAAAGCTGATTCTGATTGGTTGTCATCAGTTTGAAAAATGATGTTTTTTCTCTGTGCTGTTATTGTTGCGGCATGAACGTCTCAACGGAGTGCTTTTTTTTTAGTCCTGCTGGTTTCAAAAGTATATTTTCCATTCACTTTTCCCATAGAAATGAAAAACAAAAAAACAAAAAACACTTAAAGCATTGTAAGCCATGAAGAAAAAGGAGAATTGCAACATTTCAGACTTTCATTTGAGGCAAAACAAGTGATTGACAGTAGGAACAGATACTTCACGTCTTTAGGGAGCGAAAGAACTACAATCCCATGAAGCATTGCAAATGACATTAATCAAATTAAAAACAATGGGAAATATGAAACTATTAATTTAAAGTAAACCCATCCATAGAAACAATATATTTGTATATTTATGACAAAATATGCATATAATATGGATGCTGTGACTGTCCGATTGGTGTAATTGTCTCTACAGCATCATGGATAATGTAGTTTTCACCAGATATTCCACTGTTAAACACAATTATTTTAAAAGTAATGGGCTGAGCCGAACAGATAGTTTTAACAGAAGCCTAAATCAGTTAACAAACTCACAACAGGCCTATCAATTATTGTTAAAAATCAATTTTCCTATGGGGGAAATTAGTGGAATTTTTGACTTCTGGAACCCAATTGTTGCACAGAATGAAGGTGCGTCACATTCCGCAGAAATTCCAGAGGCAAAGTGCTTTATCATCAGTTGTGTAATTGTTGTTCAACGATTATCATAACTTTGTAGTTATCACATATTTAGCAGTATTACATATTTTTGTCAATGTTTGTGTGTGCTGTGCTTTTTAATGCTTCAAGTACTGTGGTCTGCTGTTGGTCTTATATCTCATGCACTTATTGTAAGATTATGAGGTTGTGTTTTTTCTGGTGTAGGATGTTGCCTACGTAGGCAGCTCATTAGGTTTTGGAACAGAGCCCTGCAAGTGTCTATGGTACTGTAACGGTTCTATATTTACACCAATCAGCCATGAATAGTTGTGTGTGTGTGTGTACAAGCAGGCACTGTGGCGACTCCATGGTCACTCATACTAACCAGGAATGTCTCCACACTTCCATAGGTAGTTAGTGGCCAAAGATGCACTGTTATTTCTCATGAAGACTCCCGCAGCTGCCTAAATTACGCTTTAACTGCTGGGGTCACATCTCGACCGCGGGCTATTGTATGAATTCCAGCACTTGGAAGGTTTCGAGTGGGTATTTTTCTTTTGGCTGTAGACTTGAGTAAGATTGCAATTCGAAACTGTGCTTATTTGTGGCACAGCTGAATATACAAATTGACCTAAATCGTCTTAATACGCGTCGCAGTTCATGCCACTAATAGATCAATTTTGAGTTATGGTTACATGACCGCAAAACTTGACAATAGTAGGCTATCGCTCTGCACATTGGAGCTCATCATGAACTAATCCAGAGTGTTTTTCCAGTCAAATAACGTGATTTGCATACGAATTCAGTTTCAAGTCGTTACATGGGAGTATTTGTGAATGTCTTGTTAAAGAAGGTGTGACAGAAAAGTGGATCTTTGGGAGTTGAGAGTAACCTGTGAAATATGAAAAAAGGGATTTGATGAGACACACGTCTTATGTTTTTTAAATGTTTTACTCATTGCAAAAAAGCTTGGTTCATTTTTACTGGTTTTAAAGTTTTAGTAGAGGTAGGATGAATTGCTTTGGGGCTGAGAATCTGAAACCTTCTGAGGGTTGAGTGTTTTTTAGAGGCTCATAAAATTACTTTTTATATTCTTATGATGGCATTTTATTTTCCTTTTTTATAGGTCCACTGGCATCTCCTTCGGCTTGCCATCTGGTGTCATTTGATTATGTGGGAGATCAGGCATGAACAAATATGTGTGCTTGGTTCTCCTGAGATTACAATTTGAAAGTTTTACCATGAAAAAGCCAGGCACCAGGGGGCCGCTGGGTTGAAATGACTCTTTGAATAAACACTCTTTGGTCTCTCTCAATGAGAATAGAGAGGGAGCGCTGAGCTTTTAACAACGTTCACAGGACACGAGGCAGGAGGTCGGAGCCGCTGTCTCTGGGCAGATGTCTGTTTCACAGTGTCTGCGTGAGCTGATCCTAGAGCAGTTTTGTTGTTTCTTTTCGGGCAACCATTTGATTTCTGAATCAGGTGGGATAGAAGTTGCTTCGAGATCAGTACGAAAGATCGGCTTCCGTCCAGAACCAAGTTTATTTTATTAGTTACTAAGGCCAAAGACCTCGGGAAAAGTTGTTCTTAGGACTCTGACAAAAGACAAATACAAAGTTTCCCTGTAAATTTGCTTGAATGAGGAATTTCTAGCCACCCATTATATTGGGTTTCTTTGGTTAGAGTTAAAAAAAAAAAGAGCAAAATACATTTTAATGTATATTTTTTAATCCAGTTTATAAATCTTTTATTTAATTAAATAATTTAAAAAACGTTGTAAAAAAGAAAAAAATGGTATAAATAAAAATATTAAAAATATGACATTTGTTTTTCTGTATGTTAAAAGATGTCATAACAACAGTAAAAATTGATAAAAAATACAAATATGAATATATTTTAAATAAAATATTAATCTTAATTTAATAAATAAAGCTCTTTGAAAA
>JAUMHQ010000001.1:2905017-2921371 GCA_032361165.1 Enteromius paludinosus | reverse complement strand
TGTGTGTAATGAATCTAAAATATATGAAAGTCTAATGTTCATCAGTACATTACAGAAAATAATGAACTTTATCACAAAATGCTAATTCTTTGAGAAGTTATATATATATATATAATATAATTACATAATTTCCATGCACACTGCACTACTTTGTTTTTCTGCCAAATATATTACGACATAAATGTGTAGTTGACAAATAAAAATGTGGATGTGTCTTATGGTGTGACAGCAATAAATGTAAAAAAAAAAAAAAAAATTATACAAATAATATGAAAAAGTATCTCCATTCTGAGATACAATAACATGAGAGAAGTTTATCTACACCCATAATCCTGACAAGTATCTTTCAGTCTGTTCCTTCAAGACAGTATTACAAATATTAAGCACATAAAAAAAAAAAAAAAAAAACCATAAAATTTAAACCATTTGTTTTACTTATTAAAAGATGGTACAAAATGATCACTATACAATTACAATACCTAGAATGTTAAAAACAGACAATATTGTCCCAGCACATTCATGAACATTTATTGCTTTTGTGTTCAAAGAAAGAAAAAAGGCATTCAAATTTGAAACAAATGCATAAAAACCAACCACATTAAATAGAAAACAAAAATCTCCTCCATTGACAACAACACCATCCACTTCGTCATATTATATATTTGACTACATGCTAATAAAACCTGAATCTGAACTCATTCCAGTAATGCCAAATCAAAACGTTTGCTTCTGATACATGTTCATCAAAGCTTGGCACACACTGATCAGAAAACAACCCTTTGTCCAGTATCGTGCACAGTCAAAGTCTGTTGCCGTTTCATGTCAAATGAAGCCCAATTGTTTGGGCCTGTGGCCAGTTAATCACAGGCCCTGCAGGTTTTGACGGCTGAGCCAGAACACAAGTCAGTGCTAATTCAAGACCAGGAACAGACTGGCAAAGAATTCTGCTCTTCAGATTGATGAGGAGAGTCAAATTGCTTTCTTTCGTCGCTTTGGCACAAACTTACATCTGATTTGGTTTTGTGAATGTAAATCATCTAGCAACTGACGACATATAGTTGTTGTGAGATACGTGAGTTTGTGAACCTCACTGAAGCGTGAATCAGGTGGGATATTTCAAGGAGCCGTCTTTTGTGGCTACAGTGATTTGGGACTTGTCACATGTGCTAACAGTAACAGTCTGCAGCCGACATAAGCATATCACCAAATGATGTAATTAAAAAAACAGCCCCTGGGGAGAACTGTCATTGCAAACACACACACACACATACACCCGCACACAAACACCAACCCCCACACGCACACACTCAGAGAATCAGTAAGAGAGAAAAATACGGCTGGAGTTAACAAACTCTGTTGGGCTGAGATGAAAGAATCAGAGGTTATTCACAAGGCCAAAAAATATACCCTCTGCAAATAAACTGGCAGAGCTCTGTGTGTCCGTGTGGTGAGGCTTTGACCTTGAACACTGCAAAACATCGTCTGTTAATCAGGATCTTTTAGCCAGCTTCTAGTGCAAGTATCAACATTTTTATTTGAAAAGCATTTCTTAAGTGCATTGGTGAATGCTAGAGATGAAATGCACCAACAATTATTGTGTTTAATACCAATGTGGTACATTATGTTTAAAAATCATAAGTTTCATGTGAAGGAAAATTAGCAAGCAGCTTGGTTTGTTCAAAATAAATAAAAGAGGGTTCAGCAAGTATAAAATAATAGTATACACATGATGCATATAGGTGTGGGATGTAAACTTTTAAAAAATATACGGTATATATGTACAGTACTGTGCAAAGGTTTTAGGCCACTAGTATTTTCACCAACAAAAAATGGTTTTAAGTGGGTTATTTGTATCTTCTGCAGTAGCGTGTCAGTTGGAAATATCATTTCCAAACATTATTTTTGTTATTTCATTGTAGTAAATAAGATTATTGTCTACACAAGGAGTCTGACAACAGCCATTCATTCTTATAATTGACATTGTTTCTAAATATATTTAATATATAAACATATTTTCATTAAGTATATACATGCATGTGTTTGTATTTGTCATGTCTTGGTCTGTCATGTCGTGGTCCATGTGCTGTCTGTGTTTTTGTTTTCATTCTGTCTCACGTGTTTCCCTGTCTTGTAACTCTGCCCGTCTCATCAGTGTTTGATTTCCCTCCTGGCTGTGTCTTCCAGGTGTCCGGTATTGTGTTTAAATCATTGTTAGTTCATGTAAACTAACTTAAACATAGAATAAAACATATAATATAGTATAAATAAACTTTACTTATTATACTTGTATCTTACTTGTATCTTCTTATCTGATTAGAAGTTTACTTTTGGGTGTTTACACAAAAAAAGACACATTTATATTTTTTTCTTATTTATTTAGCCGTGAAACTACCAGCAACCACCATCTCAACAACTGAGGCTGATTTGACAAGTGAGATTCTGTCAAAGTACCAACAGCTAACCATGGAGACTGCTACTCAAGAACATCAGAAAACATCTCTAGACACAGGAGACAGTTGTTTGCATTGTGCCAACTGACACGAGTTATGTGACAGCCAGAAACCATGTGCATTAGGAACCAGTGAACCATCTGAAAGAAAGGCATGTAAACTAGCATCTGTGTCCAGCCCCAGGATATCACTCATTACTTCTTTAGGTCTACAGGACAAAAGCACACCCAAATTAAATCAATTACAAAAAGCAGTGCAATTAAGCCTCAGGAAGGAGTGGCTGTGAAGCGCATAAGCAATAGCAAACAGTTTATCAAAAACTGCCGTTTCTATTTTATATTCTTCAGTGCATTTAGAAATATAGCATGAGACAATTTAGCCAGCTTGTTGATTTTGATCAAAACCAACCTGGTCTCATAAAAATATGTACCTCTGTGCACTTATTGTGCAACGCTGTTTTTACTGCAGTCCACTGAGCTGGTGCTAAAACAAAGGTTCAATATGTGAACCCCGGCACTTTTCTGGTGTGTTGATATAGGTATGCAAACCAGGTAGATCCACAGGCTAATGTTTCACACATTTAAAAATAAGCAGCAGTTTCGATTAAAATGTCACATACTTAAAACTGCATGTACTTCCCAGGCAACCGACTGTCACTGAGATGAACAGGAATGCTATGAAATGCTTTCTACCAATATTATAGATCTCTTCTTAAATTATTTAAACATAAAAGACCGTCAAAAACCCGAAATGTTTAGATGTTTCAAGAACTTTTTTGGTTGTATAGACAGATCAAAACCAGTTTCCTCACACCATAACACAAGTCATTCCCAATTCCACAAGCAAAACAGACAAAAATACCCAGCTTACACATCACTGTCTGTGATATAAATCTCAGGGATAAATAAATAATTGCATCAGCTTGTCGAGTTCATTTTGAAGTCTTACAGAGAGCAGACACCGCACTCTGCACGCACATCTTCAGACACATGACCAGTTCACAACGTACACGTGGAAACACATATAAAACAGCCCGAGGGTAAAATTCCAACTCATTTGAACGCTATCGAGTCTTTGTTAGAGATTTCCACATTATGC
Organism: Enteromius paludinosus; assembly: GCA_032361165.1. Taxonomy (NCBI): domain Eukaryota; kingdom Metazoa; phylum Chordata; class Actinopteri; order Cypriniformes; family Cyprinidae; genus Enteromius; species Enteromius paludinosus. The sequence continues at coordinate 2,917,823 of JAUMHQ010000001.1, read as the reverse complement.
ATCTATATTTTCAATGTTATGTACAATAAACAATCTACGCTTCTTTCCAAGAACAGCCAATTCCTGAAGGCAACCCTACAGCATGCTTAGTCCACAAGGCATTTTATACAGAAGCATGAAATAAAATTCATAAATGGGCTTTTTATTTCCTGGAAACGTGTGAGCTAAACAATGTACAGATTATACATGCATCTCACTCCGGTATAAACAGTTTGTCAGCGCTGATATTGTGAACAGGCACTATCTGCCTGGTCTTATCTGTCCGGTGATGAATAGGAGATGTGAATTGAAACTGAATGGACTAGTCTAAGCAATGGCAGGAGGGAGTGAGACTCTTTTGTAGAATTTCTGTTTATACAAAAGGGAAAAGGCAGTGGCTGTAATCTCTTTGCAAGGCTTGTTTTGCTGTAAACCCAACAAACTTTAAAATTCACTTTATAGTACAGACGGAAAATGCACATGAAGGAAGCAGGCAAGCTAAATAAATAAACCCAAAAGGGCAAATTTTTCAAATGTGTAACATAATATATATATATATTTAAGAAGTCTCTTATACTCATAAAGTCTGCATTTATTTGAACATCATCATTATTTTTATTAGTATCATTACTTTAGTCTTAAGTATCACATAACCCTTCAGAAAGTATAATTATATTCATATTAAAATGTATCAAAAAAAAAAAAAAAATTCAACCCTGTGATATTTTTTTTTAAGATTCTTTGACAAGTAAAGTTAAAAACTGTCAACAATATTATATTATCTAACAACACTTTTTAAAACAATTTCACACATCCTTCCTAATTAAAACATATGCATTTATTTCAAAGGAAACAGAAAAAATGACTGTTCCAAAATTTTGATTGCTACTTTATATTGTTTCAGAAGATCTCTATTTTAAAGAAATTGAGGTATTTTGTGATATATTTTTACATTATTCATCAAAAGATCATAAAATTAAAAGTTAATAAATAAATAAATTAGCAAGCAGCACACTTGTTTTCAACACTGTAAATAAGTTTATCATGATTGATTTCTGAAGGATCATGTGACACTGAAAACTAGAGTAATGGCTGATAAAAATGCATCTTTGCATCACAGGAATAATTATATTTTAAAACATAAAATCGTTATTTTAAATGACTAATTGTTCATAATGTTACTGTACTTTTTTGCATTTATGAGCATAAGAAACATCTTTAAAACATTTAAGAAAAATCTTACTTTTGAAAATCATATGTTAATTAATTTTGTCCTCAAAATAAATTGATGAGAGCATGTACATGAGAAGGACATTAGGTACATAACCAGATTTGTTAACTAGGTTTTGCAAAAATAAACATGCTTAATCCACATAGGCGATGCCGCAGGGGAGATATGCATAGTTTATTATGCTCTTAAAATCTGCTATACAATGCTTGTAAGCACAGCACTTGGATACAAACACACTCTCATATTTACATCACATGATTTGAAATGCAAGCAAAAACAAAAGCTTGTCTAGCTGCATGCACATACAGTACTACAGTCCACTAAGCTTTATATCAGTTTCTGCTTGTGGTCCTGATAAAATGCAATAGCAGCTAGCTGAGGTTCACAACCGTCTAATGTTCTCAACAAGGACCAGGGTGTCCAGACTGCCAGGAAAGCAGCATCAGGGAAAGGCTGTGTGCGACAGATTTTTACCCCAAGGGCAGTGTCACTGCCACCCAATTTCAGGTCTGCTGTTTTCCAAGCTAAAATCAAACCTTCCTGGCTCCGGTTTTTCCTCGCTGTCTGAATCATTTTGGGTTGCTGATGGGGGCTTGGTAATTGTGATATTCTCTGAAATGGAGGTGAGAGAGAAAAACAATGTGGAAAAAGCTGCTTTGAGGGATAGCTGTGCGGCATTTTTCTTTGGCAAAAGGGCAGACTTGTGGCATGACTCTTCACTCTGCCCCAATGGATAACAACGTAATGGCATCTCAGCTGCCGAATGGCGAATCTGCCCGGCGTCGCAAATCTCACGCTACTTATCTCTGCCTGACATCGCTCAACAATGTGATAGTTGTCATACTGACAGTTTGGTTCATACAACCTCAGACTCTTTGAAAGATGGAACAGAAAAATCACAAATGAGATCTCTTTAATATCAAGCACATCTGTGGTTTTCCTACTCAACCTCTGTTAAAAAATTTCAAAGCGTTACTCAAGGGTCCTTTGAGAAAAGCTAATCCCATTGCGCTATAAATTTCTTTTAAAATACACTTCTATTCATTTCGACCTTCATCTCATTATGCATTTAGATCTTTTTGACAGCTTTCTGGGTCAAAAAACAGTTGTTGGTTCAAGTACTTCAAGAATTTCTTCTGATGTAACAAAGCAAATTAATTTTGAAAGGAAGAGCACAATGGACATTGTAGTAGTAGCAATCTAAAAGACTAACGGTAAGAAGAAACGGTATTGCATTGTTTCGAACTAAATTAGGCCAAAACAAAGTTTGTTAGGAGTTTGAAACAGCTTGCCAAAACAAATTTTTTAGATAAAAGTTTACTATGACTGGTAAACCCTTTCGAATGACCGTTAGTCCATATGAGTTACAGAATGGGTAGGTGTGCTCTGAAAGTCTACCTACATTTTTTGGGTGAACTATCCCTTTAAGAATGTCTTTACTACCTTTCTGGGTCTTGAACATTGTAGTTGCATTGCTGCCTATGGAGGATCAGAAAGATCTCGGATTCAATCAAAAATATATTCCTTTGTGTTCTGAAGGTGAACGAACATCTTACAGGTTTGGAACAACATGATAGGAATTTATTCTATGTTGTTTATTAAGGCTCACATCTAGACAACAGACACTTTTAAACTAAATAATAAGTACAGAGGTAATTTCCGCATTCCAATTCTGTGCTAGTACATGAAATCATAGAGATTTAACTTCAATTCCAGCTCTTTCCTAATACACATCAAATGGAGAGCAAATGGAAACAAAGCTAAAATATACTGAACACACAGTGCGTGTATATCGTCACCATTTTCACAAATTCACTTTTTTGTAGTTTACTTATTAAAACTCATTAAATTATAATGACATGTTTTCAGGCCCCCAGAATGCTGTTGTCATGCAAATGAATGTTCATAACGCATAAAGAGTTTTCTGTTTTAGTTTAAAGTATTTCACGTAAACACCCACTGAGATATCCACTGTTTCCACACAGGGTGATTGCTGACTGAAAAGTTGAGTAGAAATAAAGAAAACAATTAATCACATGCATTAGTACAGACAATGACATTTCATTTTTTTCTTGTAGATAATAACCAAGAAAAATCATAAAACTAAAGGGGGCGAAAAATGTGAATTAATACTAACTTTGTGCACGATTCATAAGTCAATGTAATTAATAAAAAAAGTAATATTGTAATTTGAATATAATAAATTGTGCTGCCTCATTGTCTGAGGACATCACAAATCCCTCATAATCTTTCTTTCTCTCAAAAATAAACCTTACTACAGAGGTACAATGGGTAACATTTCATTCACCCTTTTTTTTTTAAATGTTATTCTTTAAAAAGAAAATTCCACAATCCAAGTAAACCAGCACACAAACGTAAAGAACAATGTTTCTGTGAATATAAAACATGATCATCCTCAAGGTCACAAAACCTACATTAATATCAGCATAACCCAGAGCAAGATTCATACGACCCTCAAAATGGAACTCAGGCAGACAACTCAGCGAGGCAGCAGACTCCAGCTGTTCTGTTCTCAGTGGAGACGTGCCCTCTGTGACTACTGTACACTATCATTTACACAGCAAATAACTTTCCAAGGATACTTAGGATATTATTGAGCGATATACTGCATTGAAAGAACCTTAAAAACACTTTTTAACAAAGCAGATAGTTCCCAATTTTGATTGTTTGAGGCGCGTCTATAATCCAGAATGCGAAAATGTGCAGAATGCCAAAAAACACACACCTTTAACTTTAATATTCATATGGCCCTGTTAAATATTTTATTTTTTCCCAAATCTATTTTTTTTTAAATAAATGGTTTGTTGTAATTTAAAATGTTAATGGTTAAATAAATGTCTAATTAATTGAGATCATGAAACTTACGCTATTTAACATCAGTTTATTAAAAGTTTAGCAAAAATTATTTTTTTAACTCTCTATGAATCCCCCCCCCCCCCCCCCCCCAAAGTTCTTCTTCTTTTTTTTTTTTTTTACCAAAATCTGTTTTCATAAATTTTCTGGATTTTATATATATATATTATTTACATTACAATGCATTTTGTTTGAGATGTAAGAATCTTTTCCAAACTATAATAATAATAATAATAATAATAATAATAATAATTGTAACGAAGGAGACAGGGACGTGCGGATCCATTCGCTGGCTTTATTGAAATAGACATTTAAATACACGTGATAAACAAGAGGACAAGATGATAAGCTAAGAGCTAATCAAAAACCATAGTGACAAACAAGGGGGCAGAGACACAAGGAAATAGACATTTTCAAAATTAGAGTCTAAGATCGCGGCAGGGAAACACAGACACATACAACATGGGAGTGGACTGGACAGGGGAACACTTACTGGAATCGTAACAACAATAAATAACAATATGCAAATTTGCTTTATATCTAAGTCTGGCACTTTTGTGCATTGTCCCTGTATATACATGTATATATATATATATATATAAATTAACTTAACTAAACTAATTATTATTATTATTATATATAAGCTTTATTTTGTCAAAAAATATTAACTTGAATTAATGTTTTTTTTTTATGCTACAGCATTTAGAAAAACTATACAGACTGCATGTAGAAATCTTATTAGCACTACTTAATTAACTTATGCTCAACTGGATCAATATAAAGGACAATTAAAGGACTCCTCAACATTTACTCTAATAAAAACTCTATTAACATCTCGGTTATGTATGTAACCCTTGTTCCCTGAAGAAGGGAATGGAGAAGTCACGCCGGATATGACTGACGAATTGGGATCTCGCTTTCAGACCAATCCACTTCAAGTGTATTAAAACACGCAAATCAACATTGGCATGCACTGATTGCATCCAGCTGCAGCTGATCACCGTGTGAGTATAAATGAGCAGTGCATATTCAGGAAAGCACGACTCGGATCGAGCATCTCCTGGGGTCTTCTCGTTGAGAAGAACACCACTCGACAAACAGATTCCACTTCAAAGCATAGGCACATCTCATGGATGGCGCTCTCGCTGAAGATATGGTGTCAACTACCCCTTGGGGTAGGTCACCCAGAACCTCCACGTCCCGTCCAGGGACCAGACATGGAGTTTCTAGAAGTCTGGATGCGGGTACAGTCTCTGAGTCAGGAGGTCCTTCCTCAGAGGAATCTGCCAAGGAGGGCTGTGGAACCAGGTCCACGTGGGCCAATAGGGCGCCAGCAACGGTCACTGCAGATAAGGTGGTGACCGTTACCCTGTGCCAAGTAACGACCGCATCCAAAAACGCACGGGTGGAAGGGCTTCTTTAAAAAGACGTTCTACCCGTGAGCTACTCTTTTAGAAAAGCTCTTTTAGTGTGCTGAGACGCATAGCCGCTTGCACACAACAGGGGAGTAGTGCAACCTGATGTGGCAACCCACTCGACACAGGAAGGACCACCGCTGACGACGCCATCACACCAGCCACTAATCCTCGAAGCAGGAGAGGGAGCTGAACATTGTGCATGCTTCATCTGGATGCAATCAGCGCATGCCAATGTTCATTGCCGTGTTCTAATACATTCAAAGTGGATTGGTCTCTCAAAGTGAGATCCCAATTCGTCGGTCATTTCCGACGTGACTCGGAGTGACCGACTGTAAGGGAACTAATGTTCCTCAAACAGTGCAGCAGTTAGGTAATTTTTTTTTAAACTCTTGCCATAAAATCACAATTTTCACTTGGACCCATTCAATCACATCTAACAGCTTGATTAATTGAGTCTGGAGCTTAAACCCTGCAGATGTGCTGGAATAGGTCAGGATGAATACGCAAGCTGTGAGCATAGAGATCCGGCCTTAAATTGTCACAGTGTCCTTGTCCGTGGCAATTGAAGACTTAAGCCGAGGGATAAGAAAGTGTGCACATGCATGTATCAAAGCACTGGACAAATACAGCGGCGGTGCCCAGATTCCAAATGAGCCAAACGGCAGGACCAGGCTGCGCTTTGATAAAGCATACCGGCTTCTTTTTTCTAATCGCCCCGCTTTGCATTTCAAGGACTTTTCAGCCAGGCCAAATGTCACTTTCGCAAAACTCCCCAAATCACTGACAGCTGCCTCTTAATTTGAAAGCCCACCGCCAAGGCTGAAAAGCGCACGAGTGCTGTTAATATGTGCGGTCCATGCGTAAAGTAACAAAACGTAGATCAAAGTGATCTCATCACAGTTTTCATCATATCAGCAGGATACTGGCGACCGCCTCTGCATGAATGTTTATGCGTTTAATTAGGTATGTGAAGGGGATTGTCGAAGTAACGTTAGGAAAACAGATGTAAGTAAATCTGCACGGGTATTTCTCCCAACAGATTAATTAAATCAAACACTGCACTCCACATAATCTCGCTAATAGCCCCCTTGACTGTAGACACTTCAGAGACGTATCCCAGCGGAGGCTCGGAGCTTAGAGAACTGCGCTCGGAGCACTGTGAGGGAATCTGCTCAAAACGGATCTCTAATACGTCCCTTCTTGACCTTGCTTTTGTCATTTTGTTCTCGTACGACACATCTTTAAACTTTCGGCAAATTTGACATTGGGTGAGACAATAGTTAAAGGTACATAGTGAACCAGAGGTGAAGATTTCAGCAATGTGATATGTACCACACTGTATTATTATTTGCATCTACAGCTACCATGAGATGAATTTTAAGTGTTTGTTTGGTTAAAGGGATAGAACTCACAAAAATGTTAATTCTGTCATTATCATGATCATCCTCATGTCTTGAACTAACCAGCTGTTCAAAGGTGGTACTCTGAGAAATTAGTTCTTTTTTCCATACTTTAAGGCCCCATCCACACGAAGACACATTTAGCTGTATGTGCATAATGTTTTTTATCGTATAGGTGTTTCGTCCAGATGGATCTGTCGTTTTGGGAGAGTGAAACCAATATTCTTTGAAACCGGGTCCCAGAGTGGATAAATTTGAAACAGCGCCTATCCAATTTTGTATAGACAGCCAATCCGTATATATGCACATCATTCAAGGCTTCTTCTCTATTTATTATGTATCTCTGTTGCAGAATTAAAATGCCCTATAATGGTCTGGCATGTGTATTACATTGTTTTGTGTTGGTTTGGTGCAGGCCTGTCCAAACTTGGTCCCGGAGGGCCGGTGTCCGGCAGTTTAAAGTCTGACCCTCCAGGACCAAGTTTGGACAGCCCTGGTGGTTTTGTGTCGACACAGATATTTTCTGAGATGAGGATAAGTTCTGGCTTCGTTTGGACTGTTTAACTAACATAATTCTTCAAAATATATTTTATGTTCAACAGAATTCATACAGGTATGGAATGACATGTGGGTGAGTAATTGGCAGGAAACTACATACCTTTGAATGTAAAATCTTAAAATGGGGAAAATGTTATCCTGCAGCCGTGACTTCAAAACCTGTGACCTTGTTATTCACTATGGTATTCCTTTAAGGTAGCAAGTTATGAGAATCAAGGTCTGGGGTAGCTAAATATACGCTGATGATACCTGTACATGGATGTGTTGCTCTAGATTACACACACCCATACAAACAGCACAACTGCTTCAGAATTATTTAAATAATTTAAATGTTAGAAACCCTAACCCTAATAACCTCAAGTTATGATAAAATACCAATAACAATATACTCAAGCGAGATTAGCCTTCTGGGTTTTGAAATCATGGCTGATTGAAACAATTAATTTCATTTATGTTATTTTTTTACACTTTACACCAAGGTTCAGTTTATTAACATTAGTTAACTATATCAGTTAACATGAAGTAACAATAAAGAATACTTCTAATAAATGTAGTAATAACTAAGATGATAATTAAAACATTTATTATGTTTAATTGAATTCTACTAAGCAACTAAAGGTTACAAAGATTAATAAATACTGCAACAAATGTATTGATTTTTTTGGTTAATGCATTAACCAGCTTTAAGCAATGAAACTGTAGTGAACGTGCTTTATTATTATTTTCATTCATTTATTTTCAGTCATGACTTCTGAGCGGCTGTAAAGATTGCTTAATGTCCTAGTCCTTACCTCTAACTAAATTAATCAATATGGCTCAGTCCCTAAACATGAGCATTAGTAATATTGATACTTGCCTTAGTGAACACCACTTTAATAGATTGCAAACAATAACAGATATTGTTGAAGTGTCCCTATTATGGGTTATGAAAGGTTCATATTTTGGTTTTTGGATTCCAAACATTTGACATGCATGCAAGGTCAAAAGTACTTTAATTTTCTTATAATATGCTTTTATTTTTACCTTATTTGTTCAACGACTCCCAAACAGTTTGTTCAATGATTAACTTTACCAAACCCCTCTGGTGATCAATTCCACTGATTTAAAACTTTGCAGGACGCTTCCATACACTTTGCTGTTTTACACACTGCATGAAAGGTCATTTCATGATTCTAAATATATGTCATGTTTTCAAGGATGTGTAATTAATGTGAATTGACAATGTAAATGTAAAGTGAAACTGATGGAGAGAAACAAACTGAATCAGACTTAAGACTCAACGACCTAACTTACTTAGTCACAGACACATGCCCTCTCATTAACTTCCTCAGTAGTGAAGAGTCATGAAGTCAGATGGGGTGTTTAACAGCGTATTGACAAACCTTCATGGGTGTACAGAAATCACCATTAAATCCTTATTGCCGCTCTTATCGATCCAAGTTATACACTCATCGAACGGATTAGCTTTCGAAATTGTGAATCAGCAAAAAAGAGGTACAGCCAATCAGTTTGTGCACCCATTCCAATAATCTTCACCTATCATTTGAATTCTCCATGGAATCGAGGCGAAGAACTGTCATCAGATTACCCATTGATTTCAATTAGCACGAACCTACTACTAAACAACCTTTGTCAGTCCGCGATCACTGCTAGCGCTATTGATTCACAGGCTTGTTCCATTACGCTTGATTGCTGCCGGGCCACTGTCAGCTCCGAGATCTGATTAGTTCCCCCTTTTTTGCACGTTCTTTCAAATAAAGGTCCACAAAGGTTGCTAATAAGGTTACAGACAAGTGATGGACTGAAAAGGTCAAAACAGAGATTATTGATAGAGAAGAAAGATGATAGAATACAATAGAGAGGGAAGAGAGAATGAAGTACCTACAGGTTTTTTGGCTGTGGAAGTGTTCCAGAATCCCAGACACTCTACTTACATTTTTTTTCACTTGCACTTATCTTTCAGACATGCAGTTTTTCTATTCAAAGTTGAATATTGGATCCTTGGGGTTCCATATGGTTGTTTATTTTATAGAAAGCTCCATATAGTACAGTTATTTGTGCCCAGTAATGCATATATTCGGTTTTCATCAACATTTTTAAACCTCTCTCCTGTCCTTAGAATTTAATCGTATTTTTTGGTGTTCCATGTGAAATAGCTTACATGGTACATGTACAATGGTAATTTACAAAGTTTCATAGTTTAGCTTAAAAATTCTCCACTTCCTTAATAACAGCCTCTACATCTTCATGGCTGTGCACAATTCTAAACTGAGAATATATTTAAATTGTATTAAATTAGATTTTTAATTCTGTTTAAATTAGGGATGTCCCGATCCGATCACATGATCGGAAATCGGGCCCGATCACGTGATTTCAGACTCGATCGGAATCGGATGTTACCTCCCGATCAGGACTTGAATATATAGGTATATTTTTTAACACATCTATAGTTATGCGGTGGCACAGAATTAGACCTCTTGACTCCACACAGAAACAGCAATGCGTACTTTGGTTTAAAGTAGAACACGGAAGCAGCTTGAAGCGTATGTCTGCGTTCTGGAAGTATTAAAGCTGATGACAACAACATTTAGGGCTGCACAATAATCATCGTGTGATTGTATTGCGCATCTTCTCAGTAAATAAGGTTCTGTAATCAGCGGTAAATTGCATCAGGTGCGTGCTCTTACATTGACCCACATTCACTACACAGAGCTGTTGTTCACTGATGAGCTGCGCAAATTCAGGTTCAGTATTTGCGTGATTTTTCGCAGCTCATCAGTGAACAACGGCTCTGCGCAAAACATGTCGCTCGATGATTATCGTGCAGTCCTAAAACATTGCCATAGCAAACTCTGAGATATGTAAACTTGGGATTGCAAGAGGTGGAAAACAAACCTGAGAGTTTAAAGAGGAGAGAAAAAATACCCTGTGACAGCGCGAAGGCGCAGGACATTACAGCCAAGATAGCAGAAATTCAACTTTTTTTTATATTTACTGTTGCACTAAGTCCAAAAGTGAAGAATTTTTTTTTTATTTATATTTGATATTTGATAAGTTGTATGTTAAAATAAGTTGAATTAAATAAAAAAATAATGAACATCCTGTATCTGTTTCTTCACTCTTCTTTATGCTTTTTTATGTTTTATATAAGTATCGGATCGGGAGTCGGTATCGGCAGATACTCAAATTCAAATGACTTGGACTCGAGGGCAAAAAAACCTGCCATTTGAGGAGTCTCAACTTTCAAATTCTCAATTTTACCAATAAATTCAAACAATATATGCTTCCTTTGTGTTTGTATGCATTTGTTAATGTTAATGATATCTGATTACTTTTCAAAGAAAGATCTTTTGCAAACCAGGAATATACTATACCAACAGATTATGGCATTTTACTTGCCTTGAGATTTCTTTAGGTATCGTGAACTATTGCGGCAGTTTTATTGCTAGTCTTGAGATAAAGTAGGAGGGGTAATAAAGCGGGACCACTAGTACTCTTGTGCCTTTCAAACATACATAAGGACTTTTCAATTGCCCTTTGTTTTATTGAGACCTGTCTCCGTGAGACAGCTCTAAACAATGTGCTGTAGCTGATTGGCTTCTTGCAACACCGTACACAACAAGCCTGGATTTACAATGGAACAGCTTTGCTGGCAAAAACGAAGGCCTAGAGAAGTGGGCATAAAAACCTCAACAAGGCAGCCAAGAACAAACTAGTGAGGCAAGTCAGAGCAGCCAATTCAGGGTTACCCTGCAAAGCTGGATGATGTTTTCAGCCAATGACCCATCCTCAGTATCGAAATGCCTGTGGGATGGTTTCAACTGCAAAAAGATGAGATTTCTCTCCAATTGACATATAACCTTTAGCATCCGATGGCTCTAACAAGGGCAGTGTGGAAAGTCAGACCATCCTCCTTCTACACAATACCTCCCACATCAATCAAAAACAGGTATCCTTCACCATTATAACAGTCCTGCAGGATCCCAAACCTCACTAATGATCAATGAGCAAGTTTCCTCCGGGGCCAAATAAACAAAAACACAACCAGCCCAGACACTGTCCCTGTATTTCTCCCTGAAGCTCTGTGCTGATCAGCTCACGACAATACAAAAGCCCTGGGCTTCAGTTCTAGCCTTTTTCCATCACCAAAAAAGACTAAAATATACCCACACTTGATAAGACTACAAACTCTCCTTGACTCTCGGGGTCATGAAAACATTTGAACGACTTGAGCTATCATACAGTAATTGACTCCCTACTGGACCTTGTGCAATTTGCTAACAGGCCAAATAGTCCGTGAAATCAAACTTCAGAAACACTGACCCATGGTACTAGAGCGCCACACAGACCTAACATTCTCAGATCTTTCTACACGAGTGCTTTCATATCCCAGGATTTATTGCAAGTTTGCAGATGACACTTTGGTGTGATTGACATGATTGGTGTAAGCAACAAGTCTACAGACAAGAAAAGTGGCTTGAGATAACAAGAAACGATCTGAGCCCACTCGATGATTTTCATCGACATGACCGTCATCACTGTCGAGATTTCCTATCTTGCTGAAAACCATAATTTTTAGGATCTGAAGTAAAGGAGAAGCGGTTTGTCTGAGAAGTCACCAGAGGTTGTACTTCCTATGGCAATTGAATAACTTCAATCCTCCACAGGGTTTCATCGGTCGTGTTCGTCAATCACTCAGCTGCTCCCTCAGGGCCTGTGGGTCGAGGTCTGAAAAAGTAGGCTTTGAAACATAGCCATTGATTCCTCACCTCCCGCTCATCAAGTCTTCAAAGAACTACCCTCCAAACAGTTATTCAGAACAATAAAACCAAAAAGAATCAGAAATAAGAACAGTTTCTTCCCTAGAGCAGTTATGTCTTATCTGTAACTGAACAACCTGCTTGAAGGGCACTGAACTCTGATCATCAAACACTACTCTTGACATCCGGCACTGATCTTAAATCTATCCAGTACTGTTATTTACCATAAACCCAAGGCTGATTTAGCATATTTGGCAATAGTGGCAATAGTTAACACTGCTGTATACATGTTTTATTTATTATTATGTTTTATCTTGATATTCCGTATGCCACTACAAAGTTTACAGTATATTCCATGTAAAATATTAGGTACAACATGTTTATTAAGCATGGTTTTTCCTTAATTTTCTGCGAATTTAATACGTTCATAAACCTCAGGAATATATATATATATATATATATATATATATATATTTGTGGTGGCCCGTTATCGGCGTTAACGCGCTGCGTAAAAAAAATATCGCCGTTAATCTATTGACAAAGTTGGGTTGGAGTCTATACGGTGACTTTCACCTTTAGCGCGGAT
>JAUMHQ010000001.1:2885911-2897663 GCA_032361165.1 Enteromius paludinosus | reverse complement strand
ATTTGTAGTGGAGATGAGTGGTACCCGGTGGGGTCTTCTGCTGTTGTAGAAGGTTGTGCGTGTTGTGGATTCACAAAAGCTTTGCTGCATACCTCGGTTGTAACGAGTGGTTATTTCAGTCAAAGTTGCTCTTCTATCAGCTTGAATCAGTCTGCCCATTCTCTTCTGACCTCTAGCATGAACAAGGCATTTTCGCCCACAGGACTGCTGCATACTGGATGCTTTCACAACATTCTTTGTAAACCCTAGAAATGGTTGTGCATGAAAATCCCAGTAACTGAGCAGATTGTGAAATAATCAGACTGGCCCGTCTGGCACCAACAACCATGCCACGCTCAAAATTGCTTAAATCACCTTTCTTTCCGATTCTGACATTCAGTTTGGATTTCAGGAGATTGTCTTGACCAGGACCATACCCCTTAACACATTGAAGCAACTGCCATGTGATTGGTTGATTAGATAATTGCATTAATGAGAAATTGAAAAGGTGTTCCTAATAATCATTTAGGTGAGTGTAAAGCAGGGGTCCTGGAGAGTTTAGCTCCAACCCCTATCAAATACACCTGCCTGTAACTTTCTAGTGATCTTGAAGACATTGATTAGCTTCTTTAGGTGTGTTTGATTAGGGTTGAAGCTAAACTCTGCAGGACACCGGCCCTCCAGGACTGAATTTTCCTACCCCTGGTGAACAGGTTAGCATGAACTGTATGTTTTAGGTGGAGGAGAGGAGTTCTGATAGGGTAATTTGTAATGAGGAGATTGTCAGCAGCTGCGAACGTCATTTCTTAAACCGAACAAATACAGTTTCGCTACTACAGCAATTACGGTACAGTGCTTGAATTTTTGTCAGAGAGAAAATCATTAGAAAATGTATTTACCTGAGTGTAGACTGGTCCAAAACAAAGAGCTTGTTAATTTCGTGAAATTAAAAAATAATATTGGTACACACACACACACACACACACACACACACACACACACACTGAAGGTGTTACATTCTAACATATAAGCTATTTTCAAGAAATCATTTCCATCTCTTTTGTGATCTGTCAAAAGAGTTCAGACTGAATTGCGAACCTATTCAGTAATCCGATTCATTGAAAAAGACTGAATCATCAGTGATTCAGTTGTGAAAAACATGAGAAATTTCACAACTTCAGAAGTCATTATGAGTTCAGATTTGAAACCAGCGGCAAGCAACACGGAACACACATGTACAGTATTTGCTGAAATATTTTAAGAGAAATCATTTCTCAGGTCAGTAAAAGATGATATTCTTTGACAGAGAAAGATAGGCCATATATAAAGTCAACGCAGCAGAATATTACTAATCAAACTATGCAGAAACTGGTTAACTAGGTCAGCTACTGTGTTTGATTTAAATTGGATGTTTGTACAGTCATTTACAAACTGTATATTGAGGATGCTACCATTCATTATTTTTTATAAAGATTAATGTGTAAAGAGATGCAGAATTAATGCAACACAAACCCTGTCTGAAGCTGGTATGTAAACAAGTTGCTTGTGTGATTATCTTACATTCACCATCCCCTTCGTTTTCCCCAAAAGCTGCTGATTGTTGAGGAAGAGGAGAAGAGAAGGGTTCATAACTCTTGACTGGGAGAGAGCAGCCCAGCGTGATGTGTTTTGAAACTAACCAATTTAAGGCATAGCTCGGGGGGTCAAAAAGAACCAAAGGGCCTATAATTGGCATCTTTCTTCTCTTATTAAAAGAAAACATGTCCCTCTGGAATCCTTAAGCTCGACAAGCTTCTGTGTGAATCTTGAGCAAACACTCTTATGAGTGCACACACACACACAGTCTGGATGAGATCGTTAAGTGCAGATGTGTGACGCACTCTGACAGGAAGGGCCAGCTGATCAGCTGAACTGATGATCACGGACTGCTGTCATTTTGAGAAGTTGAAGAGAGGATGTTGTGTCTTTTTCTGTTATTGGGGTGGTTCAAAATGGAGGCGTTAGAGCCGTGGCACTAATGCCGAGTTCAGACTGCACGATTTTCAAAGTAGTCATGTCACAGATCTTTTCACACTGCATGACTATCTGAGGTATCATTCAGTCGCTGCTGTGTTCACACTGTATGACAGATCGGTGACAGGGGCTTTCACATTGCATGACTTTACGATAAGAAGAATCATAGACAACTTTGTCTCACTGCCAAAACCATGCGAGAAGTGACATGGAAACATTGCGAGGTCATGTGTGCAAGACCGGAGTTCTCACGTGAGACTGGGATTATTATTAAAAATTATATCAAGCAAAACAAGCTTGTCATACAAATTGCATGTGCGCTCATTTGCAACGAAAAGAAGATTATAGGACGATATTTACCTTCAATACCTTTGTAACTCCTCCCCAAACGTTCGGCTGCCCTGGATGTTGCTCTCTCATTGGCTGTACGTATAATCGCCGATGTTATTCAGTCAGAACACATTTCATATGGCATGATTTTGAATCGAGCACCGATTTGCCTGTGTTTGTCGGCGATTTCTCAAAACCTGTCGGCTAAAATCATGCAGTCTGAACTCGGCATTAGTTCAACTCATCTAATGATACCGATGCAGTTCCCTGTTCCTTTTTCAACACTCGTGATAGTTTGGAACTATTGTACATTTTACCAAATTAAGCTAATTTTTCATATGGCCTGCGGAGGGTTAGATTTAAGAGCGCAGCTTTATGACTATTTAAATCACATTTGTACAAAATCAATGCTATTTTGTAAATTTGTTAAGTCAAATTGATTCTTGGTTATTTAAGCACTGCGAAGAAGGTTATAAACCTCAGTGGGGTAGTTTTAAATCACTGTTTTAAATCAGTTTTGCCTTTAGCTCAGTGGTTGATAGTTGAGTAGCTCATGCAGTTCTTGTCCATGTGTTTGCACTTGCACTATAAACTGCAGTGTAATTGTGTGCCTGCAAATGTAGTTTGTTTGACTGTGACTGTATCACTTGAGATGGATTTCTTTTACATGTCAGTTATCTTGATGTCAGCATTGTGCTGGTAGATAATAGCAAATTGTACAGAGCCTTCTAGTGAGAGCTTGTGTATTGTAACGATCAGCTGGATTTGCCAGCACAGCATTGGATGGCACTCCAGCTCTCCATGAATTGTGTATGTGTTTGTGTCTGTTTTCACTCATGGACTCATATCAATGAACTCATGTCTCCGCCCCGCTTGTAAGTTGTCATGGTGCTTCATTGCAAGTCGCCACCCCCTGACCTAGTTTTCAGTGTATAAAGCCTCCCTATGTTTGAGTGTTTGTCGATGTATGTCCAATGTTTTACCATCAACCTGAGCCTTATTCATTCGTGTTTCAGTGTTCATTGTGTTCTGTCTTTTGGATTACCTGTTGCCGATTTCTGGCTGTTTCGCGGATATTTTAGCTGTCTCTTCCGGCACTCGCTGCACCATTCGGCGTGCGCCGTTTGTACACAAAATGGCAGCTGAAGACGCCAAGCCAGCATCGCTGTTGCCAGATCCACCAGCAGAGAGGGGCTGTGTAGTGTTCAGTCTGGTTCAGTTATACAGCCAGGAGTGCTGTCCCCAGTCCAGTCGGTCCCAGTTATGCAGTCTGATGAGCTGCTGAAGGTCCTCGCGGTTCCTAGCCCGCATATAACGGGTCCCACTCCCATTTCACGGTACAAGGAGCCGTGTATTGTCCAGTTGGTCCCAGTTATGCAGCCTGACAAGCTGTCGAAGGCCCTCACGATTCCCGTTACACGGTACGAGGGACCGTGTTCAACCCAGTGTGTTCCAGTCATGCAGTCAGCAGAGCTGCAGGAGGTCTTTGCGGTTTCAGTTCCGCTTGCGATGGATTCCTCCATCACTTCACAGTGAGAGGGGCTTTGTGGTGTCCCATCAGACCCAGTTACGCAGTCTGAGAAGCTGCTGGAGGCCCTCATTGTTCCTAGCCCAGTTTTGACGGGTTCTAGCCCCGTAACACGGTATGAGGGGCCATGTTCTACCCAGTCGGTATCTGTCATCCAGCAGGTCCTTGTGGTACATAATCCGCATGATACGGGTCTCACTCCCGATTTACAAGGAGCCGTATTCCCAACAGTTGGTCTGCGATTTGGGTGTTGTATGGCCGGATCCGCCAGACGCTGTCTGTGATCCATAACCAGATTGGCAGGATCCAACAGACGCTGTCTGTGATCCAGAACCACAGTGGCCGGATCCACCAGACGCTGTCTGCGATCCCGAATTTACGTGGCCGGATCCCAACCGACATTATCTGTGATCCGTCACCTGTGTGGCCGGTTCCACCTATCCAGTTTGTTATCCGGATCTTTGGTGGCCGGATCCTGTACATCCGGCTGGTTTGTTATCCGGATCCTTGGTGGCCGAATCCTCCAGACCAGGTCTCATGTTATGACTCTGAGCTTGAATAAAACTCACTTGTACTTGAACTCGAACGCCTCACGTCCCCTTCCAGACATGTATAGAGCAACATATTAACCATATTGATATGTGATATTCCCAGGTTTTGATTCTTTAAAAGACAGAATATCTAAAACATATATAAAAAAAAAACACATCATCACTGCTCATAATCACTTATCAGTTATTCACTCTCTTTACAATGCCCCCTTTTCTGTTTTCTAAATAACTTTATTTTTGTAGAATACCACTATCTGAAACGACCAGCTGAAAATTACTTTTTTCACATTTACCCAACATCTTGACTTCTTCTGTCATCAAATACCAACTCATTTGGCCAGTTCCACGAAGACAAAGGCCAGCTAACATTATTCAGTTTATAATTAAAGGTTACATGTGTGGGTCATCATGTTCTGTATGCACATCTATACTTTCAGCATGTGAAAGTCAGTACCATGCTGCTTCAGTCAGGACCCGCTGCTCCATCTCAAACCTTTGCATCCAAAATAAGTGATAGTTTAAAAAAAAAGTCAGACTGTTTTTGCTCTCTTAAAAAGGAAGCATCAACTAATGATGCTTCCGATGTATTTTCAACTGCTTAAGAACTTCATAATCTCCAACATACTTGCCTGCACTGCAAAAAAATGCTTATAAAAAATGTCTTATTTCCAGAAATCCAGAAATTATTTCCAAAATATCTAAAGATTTTCAAATCAAGAAGGATTTTCTAGACAAGATCCACTTACTGTCTTATTTTCAGAAAAAAAAAACAAGCTAAAATTAAGTGAGTTTTTACTTGAAATAAGCAAGCAAAATAATCTTGTTTTCTCTTTGAAATAAGAATATTTAGCTTATTTTGATTGTTCTAAGCAAAACATTACTTAATTTTAGCTTGTTTCTTCTAAAAACAAGACAGTAGTTTTTTCTTGTCTAGAAAATTCTTTTGGATTTAAGAATATTTTGATATTTTGGTTGGAAACAAGACAAAAATCTTGTCTTAGAAAGCATTTTTTGCAGTGTGGCACAACTATTTTAACGTAAATGTGCAGTTGTGCACCTTACAAATCTACGAGAATACTTTTTGTGCAGGAAACAGTGATAACATAATTCATGCAACAATTCTTCTCCCTGATTCTGCTATCTTGAAGAATACCCAAGAACACCTAATCAGTGTTTTTACATCAATTGGGGATACTCTCCAAAATGGTGAAGACTAAACTGGTAGCTAAATTCAGTTTCAATTCATTGTTTTTTTTGTGTGCCTAATGCCATACATAGTTCAGTAATTTATGGGAATGAGCACCTCATTCTGCAACCAAATAATCTCCGAAAACTAATGTAGTGGCGATGGTGTTTACAGAAATTCTACAAGTGTATAGAACTCTCTGCGCAAAATCACCTGGTCCATCTTGACTATGAGTGTTGCCAGAACCAAATCCAAATGTGTTGTCTTGGAAATAAGCCGCATACCAAAATAAAGCGACATGCACCTGCCTAATTAATGAACTGCATAAAATGGATTGCTTTTATGAACCGAGCCCAAAGACTCGTACCGCTTGCAATAAGTGGACATGGCAACACTTCTAGAACATGCCTGTCAAAGCAGTCTTCCAAACATAAACAAAACATGAAGGCTCTGTTAATAGTGGTTTAGTTAACATCAAGGTATGAGTCTTTGGTTGCTGTAATATTACTTTGGTAAAAAAAAAAAAAAACATCAACAGCAGCAACTACAACCAAAAACGGGCTACTAAATGCAAAAGAGTGCATTTTCACAAAATGTTTAATTTATTTATAGTGTGTACGTGGCCAATGTATTTTTACAAAAAAAGAAGCTAAAAACATTTCCTTCTGCAAGGTGACTTGCTTGCGGTAACAAGGTCTCCTGCCGTCGAGAAAACTGGTTTTGAAGTTTTTAAGACAAAGGTGTTGTTTTGCAAGTTTAGCAACAACAGTACAGTACATCAGAGTGTGTTGCAGTAAACTCTAAAGTTTTCTCAACCTTTATAAGTATGGCAGAGCTTAACCTGAGCTTTACAAAACCTTCTTCCTTCCTTGAAATGTTTAGATGGTAGTATTCTCTGACACAGCATAAACTGTAGTGTGTACATGGCCTTAAACCTTGGATCAATGAATGAGACTCTGAGGAGACGGTCCTGAAGGTTAGACTCTGTATATCTGTTTTTCAGATCCTGACTGATGGCTGTCATGACGTATGGTTGGAATGTCTTCATCTCTTTGTATTACTGTTCAATCTCTCTTCAGAGGAAAGATCACACAGAGGAAGTTGTTTCAGGGTTCCAGAGTGGTGTAATTGTCATAAAGGGGTTAAGCAGATTAATAATTTCTTCCAACCGTTTCAATTCACTGTCAGGCAATATCAGTTCTTGACATTCTCCTTGGCATTCTTGTCTATTAAGGCAGATTAGATGGCAGGCTGCTCCACCAGATACTGCTTAAATGTGTCATAAACGCTATTCCATTGATCTGAGATATCATAGATAAGTTTGTGAGCAAGTCTAGAATCTCCTGCTTGATTTCCAAGACATCAGCTTATATTAAACTTTTGCAGAAAAAAAAAAATCCCACTATAAATCCAGTTTGTGGCCCTAATCTGCATTTTTTTTTTTATTGATTGGTTTGTTTTTACAATTATAAGTAATAAATATACTAAAAGAATTGTAAATACATATTTTATTATTTATGTTTCAAATTAAATTTTATATGATGTAGCAACCCTGCTCATGTGTTTTAATCATAGTGAAATCCCCAATCTTTGACAAGACTGATTAGGGCTACATATCTTTTGGTATGAACACCTCTAGCGCTTTAGTTATTGCTCTGAAATCTAAATGAGCTCTAAGTGTCTGGTAAAAACTGTTGTGTTCTGGCCCCATCTGTGCCTCTCTGCCGGGGTGATAATATATGTTGTATTACCATGAGGCTACACTTGCGTCAAACACTATCTGCAAACTTTTTTCAGCATGGTTTTATAATTGACTGCAAATCTAAAGTACGCACAAGTGGCAGTATCACAATTGTTCTATATATTGCTTTTGATTGCAGCATCTCTGCATTTAAATCTATCCCATTGAGTTAATAGTTCCTCCATTTGAGAACTTTTTTTTTTTCAAATAATCAGACATGACACTCCAGGAAATGGCTGCTTTCAATTTTAAAGCATAATTGTGCGTAATTTACTTTCTCCACACTTACATCAACATAATTTGAGTTTTGCATAAAATAGGACCTAGAATAAGTCACTTTTCTTGCTGATTGCTCTTTATCATCGTGGCTGTACATCTGTTGTTTTGTTCTCTCCTCCAGTTTCCGAAAGTACCTTTACAGGGTGTTGTTGCAAGGTCAAGGAACAGAACAACATTGTGGACCACATGCATGTGAATTATGACAGCCCATCACCACACTACAGAATCTTCTGCCCTCTTCATAGCATAGAGCGTCTTTTTATTCCCCAACACAGCACTGACACCACCTTGATTTGACATCCTTCACCTCAGCACTTCTTGTGTGTTTTTCTTATGTAAATCTCCACTAAACCACTTTGAATGTGATATCAGAAATGTGACAAGTTTTTATTCAAACCCACAAGTAGAAGCATTTAGACATATGCAAATGCATAAGCTAGGTCTTGCTATCTTGAAATAATTAGTTTGACAGTTAATAACGCTGCTTAATGCATACAGACAACTTGTACCATTTGTTTATGTAAATGTAGGCTACTGTTGGAAGTTTCTTTATTAAGCTTGAAATGCATTCCGAAATATATCTCTTTATCTGTAATTTAAGATTTTGTTTCTTTTCAAATTTTAGATTTAGATTTGGCACTGGATGTTGTAAATGCTTTTCTACAGACACTTCTACATAAGGAACAGTTCCAGCTGCATTTCTTGCAATTGCAATTCTGACTTATTTTCTCGCAACTGCAAGATATAAAATCATAATTGCGAGTTATAAAGCCTTAATTGGAAGATGTAAAGTAATAATTGCAAGATCTAAAGTCCTCATTGCTTTTTTTCCACTCAAAATTGAACTTTATTACTCATAATTGCATGTTTATATCAAGCAATTCTGACTTTATATCGCAATTGCGACCTTATATCTCACGCAATTTTAAGAAAAAGATAACCCTTTTTGTCCTCACCAAAAAAAAATCTGCAACCACATAAATCCTTTACCGTAAAAAGTCAAAATGTCCTTAAATTAAACTTAGTCTTAGTCTTAGTCTCATATCTCTAATATCTCATGTCATCTAAAAATTTACTTCACAAAGCTATTTTTATTCTTGTTGCAAGCGAGACTGTATTTAATATAGTCTGTTTAATCTTTTTCTTTAACCTCACTTTTCAATTTATGTTTTGATCATGGTTCTTGAGGCTGAATATTTATTAAGTTGCATTTTTTATTGAAACATTATCTGATTGCATAACATTCTCGTTTAGAGAGTGGGAAAGGGATTGGGACGTTACCCAGGTTGGATTCAAACTTGGCCCCAACTGTTGTCATATTTTAACTAGTCTTGCTAATAAGCTAATTGTCAACAGCATCAGTGTGCATTGACAGAAGAGAAATTGAAAGAATAAAGGAGCAGCTGGTCAATGTTTGCAGTGTGCAGAAGGGAGAGAGAGTGTGTGAGAAAGAGAGACATAAACAGAGACAGAAGGAGAAAATATGGGCCTGAAACTCAAGATAGCATTTGCGCCCGGAAATTTGGCCTTCACACTGACTATACCACAAAAGCGTATTCATCAAAATTAATTGCAAAGCACAATCTTTCTTCCTGGATATAAAGAAGCTCTCTTAGTGGGCGAAAGGTCATTTTTTCCAGGCACAACTGAATCAAAAGAGCATGGAATGCATAATAAGCATTGTAACACATGGTGATAAAATATCTCTTCAAAAAGCATGAAAAATAAGATTTACTTAAAATTCCATTTGCAAGTTTTTGCAGACTTCGAGTAGATTTTAATAAAGAAAATATATGCCTCTTTCCAAGGTAATTTGAAATGAGAGTAAATCTAATGTAACATTTTCTTACAAGTAAAGTAATACTTTCCTACAAATTTGATTCATCTATCTGATACAATATAATATATTGGAAATTGTGGGTTATAATATAGAAATGAAATAGTGTATTTCCTTCAGACAATGTCGAACTAGAAGATCACTGGAAAGGGGTTCGTCCAGCCATGGATAAGAACTTTGGGAGGGAATGTCTGACTAAAGACCAACATAAATGATGAATTAGACATAGCACATCAATAACTCTCTGAGTGCTGCTTAATGAGGCATTTAAACGAACAGATAAGAAGTTAGTCTGGACAATCCCATTTATCAGTTCTCCAGAGTGACCTATATATATATATATAAGAACAGCTAGGGGTTTTATACTTTTCAAACAAACGCTGTATTACTGTGTGCAATGCTGTATATGCCCCATCATGATGAATCATAACTAAATCTACTTATTTTTTTTCAAAAATAAAATAAAAAATTAGTAAAACTTCACACAGGACACATACATGCATATGCATGTGACTGTGAAGTCCACAAATTCATATACATTTATTTCAAGCCAGTCTTGTTAATCAAATGTAAGAAAAATGTAGTGAGAAAAAATTATACTTTTACTTTCCTCATCCTAGTTTTATCGGCTAATTCATAAGTTAAACCATTAGTTCACCCAAAAATGATGTCATTAATTACTAATTACCCTTAAGTTGTTCCAAACACATATGACCTTCGTTCATCTTCAGAACACAAATGAAGATATTTTTTATGAAATGAGAGAGCCATCTGACCCTCCATAGACAGCAACACAACTGAAATGATCCCAGATCAGAAACATAGTAAAAAAAATCATTTAAACTGTCCATGTGACATCAGTTGGTCAAAATCAGTTTTACGACACTATGAGTATACTTTGTGTGAAGAAAACAAAAATTACAGAATTTACTCAATCATTTTTCTCTCGTGACTTACATCTTGTAAAACCGACGTTGAGACACTGATGTCACATGGACTGTTTTACAGATGTTTTTACTACGTTTCTGGGTCTGGGATCATTTCAGGGATTACTGTCTATGGAGAGTCAGATGGATCTCTGATTTCATCCAAAATATCTTCATTTGTGTTACGAAGATGAACGAAGGTCTTAATTGGAACGACACGAGGGTGAGTAGTTGAAGATAGAATAAAAACAATTGTGTGAACTAACCCTTTAACTAACCCCCTGATAGTTACAGTAATGAATCATGTATGGCTCCTAGAAAGTGGATGCCAAGAGTGACTTACTAATGCTTCATTTTTGTCGCACAAAGCTATCATGTGGTTACAGAGGCCTTGAAACACACCACACATATTAGATGCCATGGCCCACTTAAGTTGGCTGATGCTAGTGCCCTAGACAGGAAGAAACTTCAAGACATCCTTTTCAGAGAATCATCTATCCATAGATCATGTCCTTCCATTGACTTCTGCGTCAGTATATGGCTCATTTGCCATGGAGGTCAGGGTTTGAGATCTTGAAGTGATGAAGCAATGCTCACCTGACACACCCATCAATGTGATGAGATGTCTTGGAGACTGTGACACTTGAAATCCAACCACAGCACAGTTTTCTTTGTCAGAATTTCTCAGTGAGTATTGCATTGTTAACATAGAACCAAGAAAGTATTTACCACTGGGATGTAAAATATGAATGCACTATTAAATCTCACAATCTCACAGCAATTCATACATATTTTATGAGGTGGCTAATTTGGACAAATTCATATGACTTTTGCTAAAACATCCATACAGTGGGGAAGAAAAAAAATTATTTAGTCAGCCACCAATTGTATAAGTTCTCCCACTTAAAAAAGATGAGAGAGGCCTGTAATTTTCATCATACGTATACCTCAACTATGACAGACAAAATGAGAAGAAACAAATCCAGGAAAACTCATTGGATTTTAAAATAATTTATTTGCAAATTATGGTGGAAAATACGTATTTGGTCAATAAGAAATTTAAAAATTTCAATATATACCTTTTGTTGGCAATAACAGAGGTCAAAGGTTTTCTGTAAGTCTTTACAAGGTTTTCACACACTGTTGCTGGTATTTTGGCCCAGTGGGTTTTAACCAAAAAGTTCTATTTTGGTTTCATCTGACCATATGACATTCTCCCAATCCTCTTCTGGATCTTTCAAATGCTCTCTAGCAAACCTCAGATGAGCCTGGACATGTACTGGCTGAAGCAGGGGGACACGTCTCGCACTGCAGGATTTGAGTCCCTGGTGGCGCAGTGTGTTACTGATGGTAGCCTTTGTTACTTTGGTCCCAGCTCTCTG
>JAUMHQ010000001.1:2865602-2875856 GCA_032361165.1 Enteromius paludinosus | reverse complement strand
AATCAAGGTCTTCAGGATCACTAGAAACTTACAAGCAGGTGTGATTTGGAGCTGGTTGGAGCTAAACTCTGCAGAGCAGTGGCCCTCCAGGAATTGAGTTTGAGACCACTGCCTTAGCGTCAATATGCCGGCGCAATATTTTTTTTTATTTTAATTAAAATATATATTGGGTAAAAACGTTGGTATCATTGCATATATGTATGGGTGTGATGTTTCAATGTAAACAGTCAAAACAGTTTTATTTAAATTATATTATTTACACATTAATGAGCACGTAACCCAAACCCTGCTCCTAAACCTACCATCTGTCAATAAAACACAAGATATAGCAGGCAGAGACAACCACCGTCATCCTTTAATTGGAAGATACTCCAAGTCTTTTGATTCAAAACGATTGATTTGTGAGAGGAACTCTCAGACTTCCTGTCTGTGAGTGATTTACGTTGGGTCAACGTCGGTTGTGAAATGCCATTGGCTCTTGTGTGTCTCGTGATCGATTGCGGACGGGAGTATGTTTTCTGTATGAGATAACAGCGCGAGAACGGAGTGGGATCATTTTTAGTGATTAAAACCTTGTGTTTTACTCTCTTCTTCACATAAAGACTTTGTATGGCTTCAGAAGACTTGGAATGTGACACGACTTGTTTGTAATGTATTTATACTGCTTGTTCATGATTATACCAGGACAGTAACTGCATCTGTCTGTGTGTGTGTCAAATTGTTCAGAGGTGGGTAGGTTTAGGGTAGGGGTGGGGTTTGGTGCTCCAATAAAACAAAAAAAAAATAAAAATAAATGTATATATGCATGCAAATCATTACATTAAGCCAAACAACAGAGGACCCCTCACCTCGAAAAGTGCCAAAAAAGGGGTAGAAAAACGAAGCAAAACTGTTTTGACCAAGCGTCAAAATGTGACGAGTTGGAGTGAGACTGTGTTGGATTTAGATTAAATAATAGTAAAGTAGTAGTATAAAACGTATTAAAAATATTGTTATCATTATTATTAACTTCTTAGTAAAATATAACTTCTGTAGTAGGGTAACGTATCATTTACAATGAAAAATCAGAGGTACTTTATCCATTAAGTAACACAGCTTACTTTGTTCTCCAATTTATTTTCTGACAGCTGTCCTAACATCATGTTGCATGTTGAAAGAAATTGGGAGTAGAGTGCAATTACTTAATGCTAACTATGTTTGCGTCCACACAAGCAAATGATATTGTATGTTTATTTTAAGCCCAAGCACATCTAGACGCTATAAATTCTCGAGCTCATACAGGATGGATTCTGACTGGCTGTCAATGTTTGTCTTGTTCATCTGCTGGAAAAATAATATCAATGTTATTATCATGCATTGCTCTTAAAGGAACTTTCCTCAACACTTGTGCCTGGATTCTTAGTGATCCCAAACATAAAGAATGTAAAGTTCTTCTCAATAGAACATGAGGAATAATCTCCGTAATAGGGCAAAGATTGATGCAGTCATGCTAAGACAAGACAGACTACAGAGATGAAGCACTAAAAAAAAACGGCCAAACTTAGCGATTTAAGCCTGATTGGTTGATTGATTGATTAACTGCTTCTTTAACCAAAGCTCTTTTAGAAGCAGTAGAGTCTCAATTTAACGTTTCCGCCTAACTGTGTACAAACACATAAATTATCTGCCTGCTAAAGTGACTATTTGGCTGTAAATATGATGCACTGATTAATTACTCAGCAAACCATATATATTCTCTCAGCATCAGCTGCAGGCTGTGCTGTAGCAGAAAGAAATGTGTTTGTTCTGTAGCATCTGGGTTTGTTTATTCATTCATTTAAGGCGTTTTGCCACTTACCAAGCTGGTTCATCAGTTGTAAGATGTCAGGGATTTCTTGGAATGTCATTCTGCTATGCAACGTCATAAGATTTGTGAACCACTGGAGAAATCGCCTCCTCTGATCATATGAATGTCAATGCTGTGTAAATTGGAGCACAATTTGCCAGGTTAAAAGTGCAAGAATGATGTTATAATGGCGAACAATAGTTTGATGTAGATGGCGGCTGAGTTTGAAGATGACACTGGAAATTACACTCACAGATCACTGTAACATATATTTCACATTGTTTTATGATGGATAAACGCCAAGCAGAGCCAGAATGTTTCCCAAGCCAGCATGTGTTAAGCAGCATTAAGTGCATCCAGAGCGATTGCTGAGCTATGGCCAAAATGTGTGCCAGTATCTCCATAGGTTTGCCTCACCATTATAAAACTAGGACAGCAATACTGTATTCAATGTGAGCACATGCGGTTTTAACATTTATTTATTTATATTTTTTATGTTTTATTTAGTTTAAAATGCATTATAAAAGGATACACAAAGTAAAAGAACGCTGGATAACAACAAAAACACACTTAAAAATTTAGCAGTGAAAAATACTGTGGATATTTATAAGGGATTTTGCAGTGATGTAGCTGAACGCGTTCTTATCTGTAGTCCGTTACTTTTTGTGTTCAAAATGAACATAATTTATATGATAAGTACACCATTAATTAATTTTCATTTTGTAACAATGTTCTATTCAATGGCGGAAATGGGCAAAGAGTGGAATGCAGCTGGAGTCAGTGCTTCAAGAACTTCAATTTTGCATTTCCTTTGGAAATCAGGGTCCCAGAGTCTAGAGGAAAAGAGGAGAGGCACAGAATCCATGTTGCTTGAGGTCCAGTGTAAAGTTTCCACAGTCAGTGATGGTTTGCGGTGCCATGTCATCTGCTGGTGTTGGTCCACTGTGTTTTCTGAAGTACCAGGACGTTTTAGAGCACGCCATGCTTCCTGCTGCTGACCAACTTTATGGAGATGCAGATTTAAATTTTCCAACAGGACTTGGCACTTGCACACAGTGCCAAAGCTTCCAGTACCTGGTTTAAGGACCATGGCATCCCTGTTCTTAATTTGCCAGCAAATCGCCTGACCTTAACCCCATAGCAAATCTATTGGGGTATTGTGAAGAGAAAGATGTGAAATGCCAGACCCGACAATGCAGAGTGAAGCAATGAAGAGCTGGAGGCCATTATCAGAGCAACTGGGGCTCTCATAACACCTGAGCAGTGCCACAGACTGATCGACTCCATGCCACGCCGTATTGCTGCAGTAATTCAGGCCAACTAAGCGTTGAGTGCTGTACATGCTCATACTTTTCACGCTCATACTTTTCAGTTGGCCAAGATTTCTAAAAATGCTTCCTTTGTATTGGTCGTAAGTAATATTCTAATTTTCCGAGATACTGAATTTGGGGTTTTCATTAGTTGTCAAAATTAAAAGAAATAAACACTTTAAATATACCAGTCTGCGTGGAATGAATCTATACATTATAGAAGACCAGCACCTGTGTATTTTGTCTAATAAATGAAAGTAAATTGCATGGTTTACACAGAATGCATCTTTTTAAAAGATATTATTTGAACTCATAGTTCTGTCCTCGCCATATTCTATACGTTACTCTCCTTGAATGAACAATCCTTGCCCTTCAGATGCAGGTAAATGGCTGGAGGGTTTTACACTTCTGTGTTGAGCTGTTGGCTTATAAGGGATTGTTCTGTTTCCTTGATGTCAGGTTATCCTTTGTTGCACTGAATTGCATAAACGGCATTGCTTTATAGTTTATATTGCTTTTTTTTTTTATAGCTCTCTGATCTTTCATGTGCTATATTTGTCTCTGAAATTGTACCTGATTTATTATATGCAGACAACAAATGTGGAATGCAAATGTTAGTCGTGTAGTCTGTTTTTAAAGCATGCTGTAATTGTCGGGAATGACTGATGTAATTGAGAAATTTCATTTCTTTCATCGGGGCTCTAATTAATGTTAATCAGATATCAAACATGAGCCTGTTTTCACAGTAAATTTATCTGACACTCAGCAACTGACATGTAAAAAGTGTCTCAAGTGATGATGAATGTTTAGCATTCCATAAATTCAAATTATATTTTAAGTACCATTATTGAATGAACATTTCTACAACATACAGTAAGGCACATGCATTTATTTTCTTTGTAGGTGGGTGTTCATTAAAAGCAATGATATTCATCTGCTGTTCTCCAAAAAGGGCAATCTAGGTTTTTTGGTTTTTTTTTTCTTAGAATGTGTTTCTGTATGGAAATCCAGTGACACATCTAATGACATAAAATATCTCTAATATTGAATGTTGGTAATGCAATAGGTCTAACTGTTACAGTTCATTATAATTCAATTGCTGCAGACAGTAATAATGTTCTGGGACAGAGGAAGCCTTTCATAGAAAAAGATGCCTTACATTCCAAATCCCCACAGAGGTCAAATCCTGCAGAACAATACCGTGTTCAGTCCAAAGCTGGTTTCCACCCCAGCACAGGACTTAATGTACATGCACAGATCTGCAGAGGTCACAAGCTGTAAGACACAAGTCCCTTACTTTATTTAACTCTACAGATATGGCCTGAATTCAGACTGCTGATACTATATCAAACCTATTATTATTTCTGATTAGCCTTCCTTGGTTAACTATGTGATAATGTGCATGATTCATTGTTCGTTAGATAGCATTAAGAGCTTGCAGGTTAATTAGCAAAATAGCACTTGAGTCTTTTGAAGTTCAAGCGCTGATTTTTGTTTAACTTCAGAACACTTGAGTTTAAATTTGGTGATTGGTTACAAGTGTTTTTAAATAGGTATCCTGTTTACTCAGCAAGCAACCTCCACAAGCAATTCTGACTTGATTGCAGAAATCCTCTCAGGTAATAGTATCAGTGCTACAAGCTTCTTAATAAATACATATTGAAAAGTTACATCATTTGAAAATTAGCAATGCTAAAACCTTGCTTGTTGAAAAACCTGGTGAAGTGGTAATGCTTCCGCTAAATGTTGCGATGAAGACAAAATATACTCACTCAACATATTCAATCAGATGGATAGTAACTGATTTCACGCAATCTGGATTACTTAACCATATTCCCAAAAGTAGTACTATTAGTAGTAAATATTCTAAAACATTTGGAATTAGATTAGCTACTTTTTTTAACCAGAATTCACCAACAAATGTACTTTTTTTAAAGGTTTAATGTAAGATGTCCTATTTAGCATAAATCATATTGAACTAGATGTTTATTTCGACTGCCGTTCTCTGCCAGTCCACATGATTTGAACACATAGTATTGTCGGCTGAAACAAAACCTCATTAATTATTGTATAGTCGTCTCATGCTCCATGACTGGTAACGCATGACTGAGAGTATGAATATTTTACTCCCGGTGGGAAAGCTTTTAAAGAGCTCACAGAGGATTTCACTTGAATCAGGAAGATCAAGTGTTATCTTTCTGCTGTGGAACCTGGTTTTCTGAAAACCAGAGAGAGAAAGAAACACTGATTTCAGAAAGAGATCTTGCAAAAATACATTAGCATGTAATTGCAGATGTCAGCGAAGAGATCTGCAATTGTAATGCAACCTGAACTATTTAATGAAAATATGATGCTGTCCCGGAGAATCTTTTCTCCTGCCATTTATTTTGATGACAGATTGCTAGGTAAGGAAGAATTTCACTTTTATTTAAATCTGTAACATCAGTCAGTTTCCACTGACGCTAACAGTACTCATCAAAATGGGAAACGGAAAAAGAACAGGAAGGATTAACCACATTAGTTGGGAATGCATATGGCTCCCTAGCACTATCGGGAATTGCATTGTGGGATATGTCCTCTGGGGGAATCGTATGAATGGGTCCTCTGTACAGTGCAAAGGTTCATGCAATATTCAATAGGCAGAGCCGTCTCCAGATATATGCATTCAAAGACAATCAGACTTCTCAGAACTTTGGTGAGGAAAATAGCCTGTCAAGACAATAGAATATTATTCATGCCAACGATGAGCTGCTCACACAAATCAACTCAACTGCTGTATCTTTATAAGTGATGATATGTTTCAGAAACGGATGTGTACAAAATGATAGGTGGAATTATATTAGAATGAACTGCCGGTGGCGTTTGCCCTCAATTGCCAAAATAGAGAATTGGAGAAGCCGGAAATAGAAATGATTCAGAAAGTTTGGTTAGTCAGTTGTAATGACAGGTCTTGAGCTTGACATTCAACTTTACCCTCAAGAGAGAGTGTGAATACTGGGTCGATTTTTTCCGTTTTGCATGCGGACCATTTCTGTTAGTTATGAAATGTAAGCTTGCTGAATGCCACTGATGTAGGTGTTGTGCACCCTTTTAGGAATTCATATAAGAATGCTTTTAAAATTCCAATTAAATGACACTGTTGCAAAAGGAATATAACATTTCATTTCAAATTTGGTTGTTAAAAGGATGGTTCACCCAAAACATGTCATTACTCACCCTCATGTTGTTCCACACCTGTAAGACCTGTTACTTTTCGAAAACACAAATGAAGATATTTTAGATTAATTCTGAGAGCTCTCTGACCTCCCACTGACAGCAAGGATCCTAACACGATCAAGACTCAGATACATAGGCATCATTAATTTATAATCAAAATAATGCATGTGATGTATGCTGTTCCGTGTCAGCAGCACCATACGCAGATACATTGTTTATGCTGTTTATGCTATTTATGCTTTGATCTTCACATAAACAACATATCCTTGTGCTCATGTTGCATATGTTGTTTATGTGATATTCTCCAAAATAGTGCTATAGGGTCATGCAGAGGAGACAAATTGTTGATTTAAGTTTATATTTTTGCTTTCTTTGCTCATAAAAAACACAGTTTTTGACACTATTTTAATAATGTCCTTGCTAAGTTTCTGAGCCTTGATCGTGTTAGGACCCTTGCTGTCTATGGAAGCTCTCAGAATTCATCTGCAATATCTTTATGTGTGTTATGTTTATAAACAAAAGTCGTACAGGTTTGCAATTACATGTGGTTAAGTAATTAATTACAGAATAAAAATTTTTGGGTGAGTTTTTGACTCTGTTAAAGCAGAAAAATGCAATAATACTGTATGTTTGCAGATATTTAAGAAACATGCAACGTTAGCATACTTGTTTAACTGAAAAACAATTCTTCAGTAAGTTATTCTCCTGTGAAAATGTGCATTCCAGGACAGAATGTTAGTCCCTGTTTTGGTTTGTGAAACCCGCCCACTGCCAGTTTACCCAATTGTACCCCCCAGGTTGCCAGTTGGCAGAAAGCACAGCGTATTTCATTTCATTCATCGCCATGTGCTCTCGTTCCTGTTGGTGTAATCAATCTGGCAACCTGCGTGTCCGTCAAACCTGAGGAAGCCAGGTAAAAAATAAAAAATAAAACCCTTTCCAATATTTTGAATTTGGGCTGCAATACCTCAATTGCACATACAGCACCTTTAAACACTGGCTTGAGTTGGTTGATTGGATGGATGCATAGACAGATAGGTACTGTAGGTAGGTAGATGCACTATTACTGCATTCTTTATTGAATGTGTTGTTTTTTTATTTTTGTTCCTGTCATTCCAATTTACATTATGCAACTTCCTGTGTGTGTGTGCAGACAAAACAATTAATATTCCAACTCTTGGGCCAGTTTTCAACAATTCTGAATATTGAATAAATCTTTGTTTGCAGCTTATTGGAGCCTAGTCTCAGCCTCAGATGTCACGCCCATGGAACGTTGGCTAAACGTCTGATGCATATGGTGCAATTAATTGGAAACGCTTCAGCAGTGTCGAATGCTGCATCCGAAACCGCTTACTTCCCTACTATATAGTACACGAAAAACAGCATGCGAGGTGAGTAGTATGTCCGAATTCATACATTCGAAATTCAGTAGGCGAGAAGTACCCGGATGACCTACTACTT
Source organism: Enteromius paludinosus (assembly GCA_032361165.1). Lineage (NCBI taxonomy): Eukaryota > Metazoa > Chordata > Actinopteri > Cypriniformes > Cyprinidae > Enteromius > Enteromius paludinosus. The sequence goes on along the minus strand of JAUMHQ010000001.1, from coordinate 2,868,044 downwards.
CCGTCCAAATTCTATAGTAGGCATACCATGGACAATTTTCTATCCCATGAAGCTCCAGGAGAGGAGGCGTCATATTCGAAAAATGGCGGAAAGTTGAGACACAGCTCATTTCAAGTGTAAGTACCTCAGGGAAAAAAAACTTGTTTATTGTGATTAAATTACACTTGTCTAACACAATCTAAAAAAACGGATGACTTATTGAAAGTTTCAATTTTCGCGTTGTTGTGACGACGCATGACAACATCAATATGGCGGATGTAGTACATCCAAATTCCATTCATACTACCCCCATTCATACTATATAGAACGTACTGTTTAACGGTCGGGTAGTACATTCAATTTTAAATATAGTACCTACTCAAGCAGTATGCGATTTCGGATGCAGCAGAAGTCATGAAATGATTGGTTGAATTTTACCGGATTTCCAGGGGGCACGAGTGTCAAAGCGAAGATGTGAAATTGCGGAAAAAAAACATATCGTGTTTACATGAGTGACAATAAGCATTTATTAAGATCAGTTAAACGTTGGATTCTCAAAAGTATGCAATCCAATTTTACTAGTTGTGGGTCCCCTCCTATCTATTATGGAAGATCAAGTGAAGTATTTGAGAAGGGAATATCAGGCGCGTTTGCTGGCAAACATGAAACAACAGACGCTGACATCGCAGCTGGCTGATTCAGTATTGTGTTCGGTTCTCCAGAATTGCTTGTGGGTGTTAAAAAGTGGAGAGATATGCTTCAAACAGATGTTTACTGCAAGCGTTTCATTGGGATTTTCTATATGACTGACTGTTGCATGCCGTTTGGTTGTTGTGGGGACATTTCCACGCCCCGAAATGTGATGCTGAACGAAATGAACTGTGATTGGTTGTTTGACATGTCTGTCAAATGGCCTTATGGGCGGGCCTTGACCAAAGAAAGCGGCTATGAATTCCAGACCTTCAGCTGTCAGTCTACGCGAGACTAATTTGAGCCAGAACAACTTTCAGACAGTTATTAAAAGCTCACAGTTTGTTTTGATGATCTGTAACATTTAACAATGAAAATTGTACACTGGTTTAACCAAATGGCATAGATGTACAACAGTTCTGCTTGCAAAGGGCAGAATTTTTCTCAGATATAAAAGGTAACTCTTTAAAACATTTTTTTTTAAAGATTTGATGCCTAAAAATTGAAAGTTTCTGTTTTCTTTAAAAGTGTTCACTGTATCAACCTGGTAGCTTGTAAAAGACTCTCTGACTCCTGAAGGTTGGAACCGGCAATTTTTGTCAGCTCTTGTCTTTTTCTGTTTGCAATATGCATCAGACGGTCAGTGAACAAACTGCGGGTGATCCGTGGGCGTGTTGTCTGAGTCTGAGAGCATTTTTGCCTATTGTAGCTGCTTAGATGATTGGAGTTGAGACTGGGTGTTACATCTTAGAAGTAAGATGGGTTTTGGGTGTTCCTAAAACCAGTGTCTGGATGTGAATCATTCATCTTTCATGAGGAAAGAATGTTCCCCTAAAGTTGAGGCTGAATATGAGTGCATGATAATGCTAAATAAGTAAAGACTGACAGTTTGAGGCACTAAATGTAGAAGCCAGGTGATTTAATTGTGCTTGTTTGATTTTATACACTATGTATATTAATGTACAGTAACTTAATGTGATAATTCAGTGTTTTAATAATTGAATATCTGGACCATGGAGATCACAAAATATTTTAGGAGTAGGTTTGGAGCACCGAAACAGAGCATTGTAGGTATCTGATAGTTCCAGCTGTGTGTGAACTTGTTAGTGTGCATATTTGAGCAATTTTGTCAGTGGTTGAATCATGTGCGGGTAAAAATTTAGGGTGTATTTTAGGAAGAACACTTCTGGCTAAATCTATTAGCAGCATGAGCTCTCTTCTAAAACCATGTTTAGTTTTGAAGTTCTGATTGATGTTTATTAAATGAATGCTTAATGATGTGGTTGATATGCTTTTAGAATGCATGCTAAAAGTATTGAAAAACCATCTACCAAGAGATTGCACGTTCAGTGTAACCAAAGTTGAGGTTTGCTGTATGCCTTAAAGGACAGTGCCACTGGAAATTGGTTGTAGATAGGGCTCAAAAATAAATAATTAAATATATATTTGTATATATATATATATATATATATCAATAAATAAAAATATAAAAAAAAAAAAAATCACACAGACACACACACGCACACACACACACACATGTCTGGTCAGCTGTCCTAATGGGGACTCTCCATAGGTGTAATTGTTTTTATACTGTACAGACCGAATATTCTATCGCCCTACACCAACCCTACACCTAAACCTACCCCTTACAGGAAACTTTCTGCATTATTAGATTTTCAAAAACTTCATTCTGTGTGATTTATTAGCTTCTTTGCCCATGGGGACCTCAAATTAGGTCCCCACCGTGACACAAGTCCCCATGAGTCTGTGTGT
>JAUMHQ010000001.1:2846959-2856998 GCA_032361165.1 Enteromius paludinosus | reverse complement strand
AGAAACTGTGCTACAATAATATGTGACCAAGATGGATGTACATGTTTGCATTTTTTAGAAAAAAAATATTATGCGTGATTTGTAAGTTGTTGTTTTTTTCGGGCGGACTAGCTAATATAAGGCCATACAAGCCATAGTGAATGGTCCTGAATAGGAATTTAGAGGTCTTCAAACCTGTTCTTGTAGACCCATCATATTAGTTTAGTTCCAGCCTGCTGCAGCACACGCTTGTGATTTTCAAGATCTTCATTAGCTTGTTCAGATTTGCTTGATCAGGGTCGGAGCAGGACAGTGGGTATCCAGGACCAGGGCTGAACACCTTTATGCTATACAGAGAACCTGTACACTACCATCATATGTATGTTTGTTGTTGTTTTTTTTATTAAAAACAAACACACTGTTCAACTCATCAGCCCATTAGAGACTCCCAGATTTGAGATGTGTGCTATACAAAGAAGACCACTGTATTAGAAAAAAGAGACAATAGAATAGATGGGAATGTGAGAGAGAGATATGTTACTGCTGTTCTTTGTATTGACATTTGCTATACATAAATCCAAAGAATACCTTTACCATGAGCATCCATTTCTGAAGTAATATAAGATATAAGTTGTATTGAGTAGGCTATAGTATGTATACCATAAACTTTGCACTACCATTCTTTCAGATTAGTTATGAAAGGAAATATGGGCGGGTGAATTTATGATTATAGGCCAATCACTCTGCCCCTGACGTTTAGCCATACCAACAATGATTTGATGTAACAAGGTATCTATAGGTCTCAAGCAGAAGAAAAGAAGGATCAAGAGGGTTACTGAGATTCTGAGCCCTGATGCCTGAAATAGGCATTTGCTTCTGTATAGTAGATCAGGTATGCATTGCTTTTAGCATAACTAGCCCATAATCTAATCATAATTTTACAAGGAAATATTTCGTTGCCTTTGAGTACTGTTTTTGAGTTGGTTAGTTCAGTTGTTGGGTTTGTTGTCTTGGAATTGGAGCACAAAAACCTGATTGATGCGCATCAGATGCATTTGCAATTCTCGCATCGATCCAAAGGATGCTGAGAAGAATGTGAATTTTCCCGGGACGTGCGTGAACATCAAATTAATGTGGAATTGAAATTCTTCTTTGTATCCGTTTCTAATGATGGGGCGTTTATGGGATCAGATAAATATCTTTATTATTTTTCAACAACGTTTCATTATCCACAACAACACCAAATAGACGCTGACAAACAAAAATATGCCTATGGTGCGCTTAGGGACGTAATCAAAACTTGCCCTAGCGCTTTAGATAATAAGATCATATTATTTAAGATGTTTATATCACATTTATATAATCACACTACAACAACAAAATGTTAATTTAAAAAACCCCGACTCTACTAAAAGTGTTTAAGACGTGTGGCAACTCGGTTGCTGAACAAGCCTCGAGAAAATTGCTGAAAAAATAAATTGAGCAAGTCACAAAATTCGCACACTACTAATAGTAGCCTAATAATTCCCACATCCATGCAAACGTCTTAATTCTCTCTCTGGCTATTAGTATGCGAGTTACCAGTGATATGTGCTCAAGCTCTGAGTGAAATTCATTTTCTCTGCGTCTGAAAGTTTCGTCACTGAGAGGCAACGCGACGAAACAAAAGCGCTTAAATCGCGTGCGTATTTTGTTTTGTTGCAGAAAGCATTGTTGGAAAACGTCTGGGTGAATATGAATGTTGTGGCACTGAAAAGAATCGTGTCTTTATGGTCTTGCTCTCCTCTGTAATCCCCCGAGCTCCTCCCCTCGGTGCGTGGAGAGCTTCGTTTGATCAAATCCTTCAAGTTGGAGCGCTTCGCCGAATCGCACTTTTCCACAACATCTCAACTGTGGCTGCTTCACCGCGCTGCAACTTGTATGAGGACTTCTTTCCGTCAATAACTGACGCTAAAAGCGAGGAAAAGGACAGTGTATCGTGTTGTTATCCGCGATGGAGAAGGGAATCAGATATTGCCGGGTTAATGCTTTCTGCACCCTGCTTTTGGTTTTGTTCGTTTGGGCTCCGGCGACCGAATCAGTGATAACTTGCAGGTCATGTCACCTGCTGGATAAGTGGAGCGGTCGGGAATTATTGGTGAGGATGGACGGTGGTGTCGATTTTGGTAAAGTTGGTGATAAAAATGGAGACGGGTCAACGGCGCTGTTTAACTCGGCTGGTGCTGAAACTGGTCAACCCGACTGCGACAACTGCGAACACACTCTCTCTGTGCGTAAAAGGAATACGGACCGACTCCGCTCGGAGAAAATGCCACCCGATGATAAATGGAAGTCGATGCGCGGTAAGGGCAAAGTTTATAACCTCAAACGTCCAGGTTCTCAAGGTTCATCCCCTGGAGAGCCCCATCACCGAGTGCGTAGAAGCACCCAAGGACCCGGCTCGCCCCCAGGTGCGCGCTCCCCGCCAGCTTTTGGCAACAGCACCCCGCGGGCTGCGCGCAGAGTCCCCCGCTCTGATCTGAGATGGAACAGGGAAGAGCGGAGAGCGGCCACATCGCGACAAGAGGAGCTGAAACTTACCAGCTCTACCTTTGCGCTGACAGGGGATTCCGCTCACAACCAAGCCATGGTGCACTGGTCCGGCCAAAACAGCAGCGTAAGTGAAAAAAAACCCCACTTTATTTAATTTGCTAAAGCTGGAAACCCCTGTTGTGAATTTTAGAAGCAACATCCCACATTCTGTTCTAAATGAGCGTCCGAAGGTGCGCGCGCGAGAAAGAGTGTGTGTGTGTGTAAAGGCTGTGTGTGTGAGAGACGAACAGATGTCCGTTGTTGATGTCCAAGTGATTGCTTCATATGTGTTCCACGCCAGATTTTTTATTTGTTACACTGGCTTGGTCCTTGATTAACCCTGGCGAAACGAAGTACACTTCCTGCGCAACACGTTTCCTACTTATGATTGTTTGTGATGTTGGCTCGCCAGCTGCTACTCACGCTTTTGAATGTTAACCGTCAGCTGTGTTGCTTCGGTATGCCATGCTGGAAAGAGAGAGAGAAAAACATAAACCAGGTTAAAAAAAATACCCTAAGCACTTGGCCAGAATGGTATGCTTGTTGGTTTTAGAGGGATTGGAAGTGTTTAAGCTGGTGAAGCTGGGGGACTAGCTTGCCAACTGCCTTAATCAGCTAAACACCAGCTTGGCCAGACTATGAGACCATCTCAAACCAGCTAAAACAGCACATCAGCTAAGGCTGGCTGGATGAGGGTTTTTTTTCCCTTCTTCTCCAGCAGGGATATTTTTAGGTGATGCATAGGTCTTGTATGTTACCTGAAACCCTTTTTGTGAGAGTAACTAAATGAACCCTCATTTCATACAGAGCCACAATTAGTTGTAATCACATTTTATACATATTGCACTCTGATCTCTGGTGGTTAACCCATTTAATCTAAAAAATAATCCCAGATATGTAAACCCACGCATTATACTCTTTGTATGGCCACACGAGATGTTATTAAGAGCCAACAGAAATTTGCTTACATAATTTATCACCATTTTAGGCAATTCTGCAGAACAAGGAAATTATATTCATACTTTTATATTTATTTTAAATCAGCAATTTCACTTATTTACTTGTGAGGCTTATTGTTTTCCATCAGGCCGATTATGTGTTTACGTGAGCATGAGGCAGAGTTATTGTATGTCAAGGGTCTGTAATAATGAAAATATTAAGTTGCAAAAACAACTAATTTTTTTTATAATTCTTAACAATTTTTTTTTATACAAATTTAGTATTATAATTTTTTCATTGTGCATTCATATTATTTAAATCAAAATGCAGTTAGTTTTTTTTTTATTAGGTTAATAAATAAATAAATACAGCTAACAAACAAAATCAAAATATTATAGCATCATAAAAAACAAAATTCTTTTTGCAAATAAACTCTTCATATACTAATAATTATTTTTGACCCTTTTGATAATTTACTATTGACTACTTTGCAATGAGCAAATTTTCCTGTGCAACATTTCACATCAGAGCAACTACATTTCATATAATTTCTCATCCCCGTTATATTCTCCCTCCCTCGCTTGTCAGAGCAGATGTTTTCTTGCCTTCAGGTAAAATCTGAGGGCATTTTCTAATTTAAACACTGTACTGCACTAACACGACACATTTATTAGTGAGATGACAGTCAACCAGTGAAAACTTTCAGGACGGATACGAGGAGACGGTAACCTCAGGGGAATTAACTTCAGTATGTCCCACTAGCAGAACTCAATCATTTTGCTCAGAGCTGCTGCCATTATCATATCCGTTAATTGAATTTTCCTGGAGTCGTGCTGTATGAATAGCATATTCAGTAGCTTCCATATATATGCTCTTTTTTATTCTTACTAGGTATACAGGGAAACTTAACAATAGGCAAAGTAAAAGACGACTTTCATTAAGTATTCAGTGTCATTGCAGTATAAGGAATAACTGAATAGGCCAGGAGTTTCTTTCCTTAGGTACTTTATGAATAAAGAAACAGCTGTAGTTTATAATGATCTTTTATTATGCAAATGGAAATGAGGATTAATGTTGGCTGTCTGCATATCACAGAGTTGATAAAGCTATGGGTTTTGGCTTGTGCATGTTTGGAAGTTGGTGAGCGGCTCTAGCATTTGTTATTGTATTGTTGATCTGTGAGCATGTGAATGTGTTTATGCATATCAAAGTGTAGCTGTGGCTGCTTATAAGACTCTATTACAGGTATGGCCTAATGGATAGGGAGTTGGGCTTGTAACCCAAAGGTCATGGGTTTGAGTCCCAGGTCCGGCAGGGATTGTGGGTGGGGTTAGTGAATATCCAGCACTCTCTCTGCCTTCAATACCATGACTGAGGTGAGACCCTTGAGCAAGGCACCGCTCCCCGGGCGCCGCAGCAATGGCTGCCCACTGCTCCTGGTGTGTGTTCACGTTGTGTGTGTGGTTGATCACTTCTGTGTGTGTGCACGTTGGATGGGTTAAATGCAGAGCAAAAATTCCAAGTATGGGTCACTTCACTTTCACTTTTTTTATATTTTATCATATATTTAACATATTTGAACATGCTCGTGAGAAACAGAGAAACAAATAATATCAGTAAGCCGCCTGATTATTTCTTCTTTGCCTGAAGAAGTTTCTGTCAGCCAGCAGAAGGAGAGAATCAACTTTTTTGTAGCCAATTAGTAAGAAGTTAGTCACCAAAAGTTCCCGAGAACCTTGTAAAATATGCATCCAGCACTAGTTGTCACATGTGACACGATCTCGCGCTAATGCTGTTAACTCGCTCAAATCTATTTCTGGCTTCCTTTAGCGCAACACATGTAAGGGGAGGGAGCAAGACGTCTGATCTTGTAACACTGTGTTACCAGTTGACTTTTAAAAAGCAATTAATTGGATGGCAAAAACATATTGTGCAGTCAACACTATGTCTTTGATTCAAGCCTGAACAGCATGATGGTTTGCTAGATGTGGACTGGTTCGGAGTTGTTTCAACTTCCCGTGGTTTACTTCTCTAAGCGCTATTCTGATATATATGAAGCATATTTATCTTCCCTCATGTTGTATCGAATAGCTATTTGCGATTCTTTTTATATGCACAGTGCTTTTCACAATTTCTATTGTTCCAGTGCAGCTCTACAAAGAACAGGGCCTTGCAAACTTGTTTGATTAATGCTTTATTTCCAAAGTGAGTGATATTGAGGTCATATATCTTTTTATTGAGTAATAAACCCTATGTTTGATTCTTTGAAAGGCACATAAACTCACATCAACGGCAAAGCAGAGACTAATGCATTCCCACACAAAAAAAACGCCTTGCCATTCAATGTCCTAGCTTGACCTCTCACACAAACTGGTTAAAACGTATTTGGATTTTGGAAACTTTAGGCTGAAATAGCTATTTTATTATTCAAAGACAGAGTGAGAAAGAGAGAAATAGCAAAAACAATAAAACAAAAAGACATATCCTGTGCACGGGCTAGTGGGTGGACAGCTGAAGGGCAAGCATTTTATTTTTTTTTCTGACATGAACGGTAGCTCTGCCATGAAGTATTTGGCAGCAATGTAAATTAAGACAAATAACGCTGAAAATGCCTTTGGTAGACAAAAACGAACAGCCACCACAAACGTTTTACTCTTCGAGATAACTTCGCCTGTTGAAACAAATAACTCTCCTGTGTAACCGCATCCAAACATTCAATACCAGGTCATTTTTTTTACTTGAAAAATGAATAGCGCCCTACTGGAAATGGCAAACTCATAGCAGTATGGCACAATGACTTATTGCTAGCTTTACAAACCGGTTGCAGTTCAAGCTAATAATTCAGTTCAACCCAAGATGAAAACACAACCGGCTTTATTTACTTTCCTTACACGTTATCCTGGTCCTAATGTGAATGATGTAGCGATAAATGCAACTCTAATGAAAAGGTCTCATTGTCAATGAATGTTGTTTTGTGTTAAGTTAAATGATAAGTTTTTTTTTTAAAGAGATTATAGACAGTCAGATGATCATTTCAGTAAAGCTCACAGAAATACTCCCTAAAGAGTTCGTTCACCAAATATGATTTAGACACTCGTCAGTGCGCCAAACATTCATATCTGCCTGTTGCATGACAATAACCTGCAGATTATTTCCTTCAGTCCTATTTGAGTGCCGTCATTCTCTCGCACTTTCAAATCCACTAATTAATCTGTGAATAATGGCAGCTTCTGCGATGGTTTCTGTAGGGAATGAGCATGGTCGTTAGAGTGCGAAATTTTATAAAGCAAGAGTAATCTGAAGATAATGAGATCAAATTAGATGCAGGTGTTGCCGTGTCATTGTTTACTTCTTTTAAGATGCAGGGTTTTCTTACAGATTTTTCCCTTCAATATATGTCCCCATCCAGCAAGCCTGTGTTTTTATTATTCTCAAGTGTCACGGTGATGTTTATTGTTCTCAAAATGTCACAAAAGAAAGAAAAAATCACTAGTGGCGTATAATACTCTTCTTGTAGGATTCATGCTTGACATTAAGCGCCAATTCAGAGCGCTGCTTCTCATGTTTACATTGATTGCCAAATTCATCTTCGTTGCTCTAAGGTAAACATCAAAGATAGAAACTTTAAATGAAAATGTTTTCCTTCGCTATTGTGCTATTTAAACTACCTGTAAACATTGTGCTTTGCACTGAAGGTGATTTCGACTTCCACAAGTGCGTAATATTATGTCTATGAGAGGGTTTGCATTATGCTGCACACAAGAGTGATTTTATAAAATTATTATTAATTGAGATCAGCTTTGAAAAAAAAGATTTTTAGAATTACTAATCAAGAATACAGCTCTCTTTGTTTGCATAGCATGATATAATAATAAATGGGTCATTTCGTTGATTTGGCAGTGATTATAGAGTAAGTGTTTGTAGTTAGACTGTAACCTTGATTAATGCAATTAAAAGGATCACATTTTTTCAACTGTTTCTCTGTCATAGCAGAGAGTCCTTAATAAGTTTATATTGCTCAGGATTTGCTGGTGCTCAAAGTGTGATGTGAATATGAATGTAGTAATAGTAGAACAAAGCACCGTTTGACAAAGGTCAAAAGTACATTTCTTTCCCAGGATGCTGTGCTATAATAAGTACAAAATTCTTTCTGAATGCCCAGTTAGCTGGGCAGTTCTTGGTGGTGAGATGTATGTAAGATGTATGAATATCAGATCATTCGCTTGTTGCTTGCCATGTATCCAGGAATGCACTTTAGGAAATGCCAGGAAGTATTCAGTGAACTGGAAACCAGTTGAAGGACTGATGTTGTCTCCTACAGGGGGCACTTAGTGGCTCAAAATATACATATATGTTGGTTTTTGTGATTTATGGGGACTCTCCATAGGCGTAATGGTTTTTATACTGTACAGACTGTATGTGGTATTGTCCTACACTGACCCTAAACCTAAACCTACCCCTTACAGGAAACTGTGTGTATTGTTAGATTTTCCAAAAAACACTATTTAGTATGTTTTTTGTAAGCCTTTTGAATTACGGGGACATTGAAAATGTCCTCATAAATCACCTTCATATTGTAATACCTACGTCATACCCATGTCATTATACAAATTTGTATAATTCTTTAGAAGAAAACAAATTCTTTCATTTTTTATTGCTTTTGTTGTGTGTGTGTGTGTGTGTGTGTGTGTAAAATATGTTGTTGACAAATTTTGTGAGACTTCCTGTGTTCAGTTCTGATTGACATTTTGGCAAGAGCCTTTGCCTTAAATTCTAAATGATTGCAGGCTGAAAGACATGTTATGAAATCTAAGACTTAATTTCTTGTCCAGCCCCATGTTTCACATATAGCCGAGCTGCAATATATTTCTGATATATTAACTTCAATTTCAGTTCAACACAAGTGTACGTCAGACTCAAGGTCTAACATATTCTGCAGTCATGATCATATTTTGCTCCATGACTCATAAAGACCAAGACACACACACATGCATGCACGCTAGTCGACCACAGTCTTGAATGTGAAACAGAACTGCTGAAATGCGACCCGTATAAAAACAATGTGTGGTGGTGTTGCCTTTTGTACAAATAAAACTGACGACTGACGTCGTTGCTGTGTTTCATGGTAAACTAAGACAGCTGGCTAAATGTATGCGTTAAAGAGTGATCTTCTCAAAATGTTAATTAACAGAATGAGTGTTGACTTCACTCCGAGTGGAGACAGAATGACAGGGAGAAAAACACGTCCAACAGAATGAGAGATAAACAGGAGTGACATATCACTGTTCGAAGAGAACACACAGAAGTCTTTTTCTCCCAACATGCATTTCATTCTTTTTGACAGGGGGTGAGCAGTACTTAAAGCTAGTCAGGGGTTTCCATTTCCCAGAATGCAGTGGGAAACACCCTTATTTGGCCATAGGCGGCCCGCTCTGCAGCACAAATTGAATTCCGAGCAATCTGTAGCCCACAGGAACAGAAGTGGAAAAAGCAAAGAAAACAAGTTTTTTTCAGCAGAAGCGAATCGTGCTGAAAGATGAGATGACGGATTGGGATAATTGTGCGAGTTAGTCGTTGCATGCTGGAGAATGGCATGGCTAAACTTCACAAATCTACTGAGATTACAACATCTGAATAAAGCCATTATTGCTCTTGCCTCACACACTGCCAGCGATTATTACCTCTCTTCTCCTCTTGAGAGAAAAGCAATTTGGGGATATTGACATCTGTGTTGTGATTTACCTCAGACTAAATGGCAGTTCAGGGATTAATCCACGTAAATGTCTGGTAATAAAGCAGCTAGTATGAAGAACGTTATATAGAATAATTCTAAGTTGAAATGGTTCGATCGAAGTGGCACTGGGCAATTAACAATCCTCTAAAATATATAGTTAATGCTTTCTTCGTGTGAAATTTAACAGCAGAAGATTTTCAGAAGAAAATGTGATGGGTCGAAAACTTGCCATCGCTATGCTGGTGTGTTCTGTTGGACTGCCAGTTTGTTGCAAGGCATTTGGAGTGATTTTTATTGCGTCATAATGCCGTTTCAAGATGTTGCTTTGGTGTTTTGGGTGGTTATGTAGTTGTTGACGAGTTCTTCATTGGTTTTTCATGGGTGTTCTAGGTGGTTGTGTGGGTGGTTTAACGTTTATGCACCTATTATGGGTAATGAAAGATTCATGTTTTGGTTTTGGGAGTCCCCAAAAACAGGTTGACATGTATGCAAGTTTCAAAAATACTTTCATTGTATTATAATATGCATTTATTTTGATCTTGTTTGCTCACTGACGTTTCACTCAGCGATTCATTTTTTTCAACCCCCTATGGTGCTACTCTGCGGTGATTGCTCTAAATCTTCCTCTCATCATGTCTAAAATGCTTGATAAAGCAGCGTTTGTGAGCTCTGTGCTGTTTTGTGTTACCAGGGGTCTGTACCGTGAAGCCGGATTAGCTGGTTATCAGGTAAGTTTAGGATTAGTTTGCACCAATCCTGGGTTTTAGGTACCATGAAAGAAACTCGGCTTCAATTGGTGTTAATTGCCATGGTAAC
>JAUMHQ010000001.1:2780558-2817402 GCA_032361165.1 Enteromius paludinosus | reverse complement strand
CAAATGTTGTTATTCATCTCAGAACTGGTTAGTTTACTTCAGGGCTTAATATTCAGTGTTGATTTATTATTATTATTATTATTTTAATGCCTCTGAAGAACAGTATAATGGAAGAAAAACTTTTGCAATCAAGGCCACCTGAGAAGCTTGAAAAGCTTGAAATGATACATTTTAATAGAATATGTGTTGATTCAATTTCCACATACAAATGTGGAAAGCAAAGGGAAAGGAAAAGGAAAAGGAAAAGGGAAAGGACAGGACAGGACATGTGGCCAGGTATGTTTACCCATACTAGGAATTGGTGCTCTGCGTTTAACCCATCCAAGTGCACACACACAGCAGTGAGAAGTGAATAACCACACACACACACACCGTGAACACACACCCGGAGCAGTGTGTAGAGAAGTAATAGTTTTACTCATTGAAGAAATTGTGAGGAAAGGGTGCCCAAGGTGGCCCTGTCTATCCAACCTGATCTCATGGCAATTCGTACATATTTTACGAGTTGGCTAATTCGTACTAATTTGTACGACCTCACTCGTTAGAATTCATACGATTTATTCTAAATCGTACGTATTTTACGAGACGCCAATTCGTATGAATTTGTACGAATGACCTAAACATAACCCCGCACCTAAACCTACCCATCACGTGGTTTTAGACAAATCGTACGAGTGAGGTCGTACGAATTAGAACGAATTGGCACAAATTTGCCACCTCATACGAATATGTACGAATTGCTTGTGAGACTGTGTTGGTCTATCTGTTTTGCCTTTGCTTTTATTTATCATGTGTCTTGTCTTGTTTAGTAGTCCCGCCCTTGTCATAAGTGTTTGATTTGATTCCTGTCATTTGTCACAGGTGTTCTGAGTTTACCTCCTTGTTACCGTATGTATTTAAACTGTGTTCTTTTTAGTTCTAGCAGTCGGTGGTTAATGCTGTATGCTTTATCCTCTTCCTGTTAACTCCAAGTTGATAAATTAAATGTTTTGTTATTTCATTCATCCACAAATCCACGCCTTCCTTCCTGCACCACACGCCACTCGCCAGCATTCAGCATCACAAAGTGTTGGGAAAAAAATACAAAATAAATAAATATAAGAATATATATCCACACTATTCAACCAAAAACGAAAATGTTGTCATAATTTTAGCATCTCATTCCAAACTTGTATATTTCTTTTCTTATGCTGAACACATAAGAATATATTTTGAAGAACCAAGCAGTTGTTATTTCACACTTCTATAGTAGGGCAAGAAATACTGTGGACGTCAATGGGGACCATTCACAGTTTGATTGCCAGCATTGTGCTTAACATTAACATTAAAAAGAAACTCATATAGGATTTGAATGACATGAGTAAATGGTGACATAATTTTTTTGGGGGGTAAACCACTCCTTTAAAGCAAAACATTTACACACTTTTTTTTTCTCTTTTTGTGTGTTGTAATGGACCACAGTGCAGAGATGAGCATTGATGGCATGAGGAAAATGATTTCAGATGTGTAAACTTCTTTTCTATTCTTTTCTGTTCCAAAAGCCCTTACTAGAAAGTCACGCCTTGCCAGAACGCTTACTTTCAAGTGTCTGAAATAGCTCAAGTCTGCTGTGGAGAGTTGTCGGCATGCCCGGCGTTATACCACCTTCAAGGTCAAATTTGGATGTTGGGCAGATCTGGGAGGTGGGGGGTGTTTTGATAGGTTTAACATCTCCCAATTCCCCAGTAATTGTAGGGCAGGAGTTCTCTGCCTCAGCAGCTTCAAGGTCAGACTCATTTAGCTGTTGGCTTTGAATGTCGACACAGCAGTGACCTGTTTCATTTCATTATTATTCACTTGTTTTGGTGTCTGTTGTTAGTGGGAGAGCCCGTAAAAAACATTCCGCTGCTATTACTAAGAGAAATAGATATGTCAGTTATTGTGTGGTAATAATAATAATAATACAGTGGGCTGCTGATGGGAGTTTGCCAAGAGCGTTTGACCATTGCCCATCTGTTCAGTTGGTTTAATGAATCTCTTATGTCCATTTAGTCAAGGAATTGTGTTTCAGCACAAATGAAGAATATTAATGGATTGGAAAAGAAACAAAATGTGGCTGAAAACAACACATTGTTTTCCAAATCATGAAACTTTGCAGGTGTTGTAGGTCATGATGTAGAAGTAACTGTCAGGGCAGAAGAAACAAATATGATGAAACAGTTCCATAAGTCTAGAAAGAAGGAAAATAAATGAAGGAGAAAGAAAGAAACTTTGTTTTTAACTTTGTGTTGTCAAGTTTCTTTGAAGACCCTGCGCTAATGGGGTCATCATGATTATTGCACAAGCTGTTACACCTTAAATGCACTACACCCCACCCCAGTTCCCCAAAAAAGGCAAGAAACACTTGTGTCTGGGTTAGTGAGCAATTCTCTGATCCGTCCTTCCTGACCGTGAGTAACCTGGCATCATTTTGAGAAGTCTCATCAGAAACACCAACCACCATAATGCGCTAAGTAAAGCTCAATGCACATGCTTCACAGTTTCAAGAGAGACAGCGTGCGCGAGGGAGAGAGTCAATCTCATATCACTGAAAAATGTATCGCACCAGCTAAAAGCAGATGGTGGTGCACCAATGCCTGGGCAGATCAACAGCACATCAAAGAGTGTGTGATCCTTCAGCAGATGCTCAGAACAGAGGCCACAGCCCTGACCTGCTGTGCCAGAGATGGCTCACGCAATGTGTTCAACCTATGAGATACAAGAGCTTTGGCTCGTGGTTAATCAGCGTCACCCTAGCAACAGTTTGTCCCGCTCCAAATACAAATGAGTCTGATGATCATCATGAGAACCACGAAAAAGATAGAGTGAATCGTGCAGGTAAGCGCTCTCACACTGGGATTATGGCTCTCTGACAAGGCACTTATTTCTCGAATCTCCTGTTTAGACTGGGAGCGATACGTGTGTCGAAAGGAGAAGGAAGTTGGAAGGGTCATGGTGAGATTAGCTGTTACATTTCAGTGTTGTAGGCCGGTTTAGGAGCAAATAAACAGTTCCTCCGGCCCTTATCAATGCGGGATAGGGAGTGATTTACAGGCTCTGGGGGAGCTCGACTGGTGGAGTTCAGGGAGCCGCTGATGTGGGGGTGGAGAGGGAATGTTTCTTCAGCTCGTTAAACATTTGTGGAGCAAGTTCTCTCCTTCTGCCAGTTCTCCTAAATCTGTCCACCTGCACGACAGAGCCGAAGTTACTCACTCAGCGTACTCGTCTAACTCAATTCCCAGCAGTTGCCGACTGTGTGTGTGCGATCGTGTGTTCGGGTTTACAAAGGAAGTGTGCGCTATAGCCTCCCTGTCTTCGTTTTCCCCACACATTTTGGCTGATGAAAGAAAAATGTTGGGGTATTGTTGTTAGTGGAAGTTCAGATTCTGTGTGGTCCTCTGTGAACCTTGGGGAAATTTCAAGGGAGCACTAACTTGTATTTTGTGGGTATTTACAGACTAAACTATTGTTAGGTGACAAAAGAATTTACAGCACAAAATGTACGTGACCAGTGTAGTACATTTCTTGAACAAATGACTCTTACGAGTTGATTCTTTTTATCACTATGACTATAACTATTAGTATGACTATGACTGTAAGCTTGTTCTGTTTAGAAAATGTGCAGTGTAGTTTCATTCCTGAACAAACTATTCTTATGAATTGGTTCTTTTTAGAAAGTCAAAAACGTAACTACTGTAATCTGATTGTTAATGAACGACTATATAATTAGAAGCATTCAGCAAACCAATGTAGTCATGTGCTCTCCAAAAAAAAAATTCTTATGACTCTTTTTAGTGATATAAAACAGTGCACCCGCTGATTCTGATTCCTTAATGAATGTCTATATAAGCTTGTTCTCTTTCTAAATCAGAAACATACAGTGTAGTTTAATCGCTGAACAAATTATTCCAATGAGTTGATTCTTTTTAACAAGTGAAAACATACAGCACAACTATGATAGTCTGAATCCTTAATCAATGACTATGTGCTTTTTCTATTTAGTAAATCAGAAACATACAGTGTAGTTTGATTCCTGAATAAATTACTCGTATGAGTTGATTCTTTTAGTGACTTAACGGAGTCGTACAAAGTAAATTTTCCACAAGCTAATATGATTCTTTAGGGTCTTAATGGAAAGTTTGTAATATAGTTTGTTTCAAAATGTATCAAAGATAGTTTAAAAAATGCTAATTTTACCCTGTCAAAAACAGCTTTTGAAATCACTCTGTTCTGTGTACTTTCCCTTTAAATCTTCATGAGCTTCGCTGACCCCACCCCTCTTTTCTGTGGCACTCATCTTCAGTCACTCAGATGTCGGGAGTAAATCATTACTGCTATGTTCATTAATACATTCAAGAACAAAAAAACCTCTTGCATGTCTCTGTTTCTCAGACTGATGACGGCTCACTCACGCTGCTGTCAATCAACTATCGTGGGAGTGGCCTCTGTCGGTGTGACGCCACACCGACTTGCATTTGAGAATGGCTTGAATTCAGAAGGGGCAACTTTTTATTAAATTAAAAGAAAACTACCTGTGGATGTTCTTCGTTGTAGGGTGGTTGTGTACACATACTCCCAACACACATTTCAGTCCAAACAGCTTTTAAAAGTGCATGTTGCAATTTAATAAGTTTAACTTTAATAATAACTTTAATAAGTTAATTATTTTTTAGCAAGTCAAAAACATACAACAGTAGCCTGATTCTTGAACACTTGAAGTTTTTATTTTTTATTTTTTTTTTTTATTATTTTTTTTTTTAATCAAAAACATACATCACAACTAGGGGTTTCACAATGTGATTATTTTTTATTTATTATTTTATTTTATTTTTTTGTACAATTATTGTTTATTTAAAAAGCTGCTTGGAGAGCTGAACGTTGCTATGACAACAGGTATACAAATTTATTGAAATGCTGTAATCACCAGGCCACAGTTGGAAATTATGCAAATATGAAAATAAAGAGTGGCTGGTGCACACTGTGTCTCCAAACTGAAAGCACAAGTAGTGATGCAGTTTAATGTGAACCAAGCCGCTCCGAGACATTAAAAACACACGTAAAGCCCTTCACCTTAAAACACAGGGCACAAAAAGTAGCAAATAGCTTCAAATAGCTAATTTAATTCACTTCTTCAGCAGATAAATCCAGGAGATTGTGTTTTCCACCAAGTTTTAAGTTTGCGTTTCACGTGCGCAGAAAGTTGATGCTCTGACCCTGCACAGCCTTACCTAAACAAGCACCTCGTGAACTCAGTTACCTAGTAACAGACTCACAGAGCATCCAGGCAGAGGTCAGGGCACACACGTGACACAAGATTCATTCTCAGTACATTGTTTAAAAAATACACAACATGTTTGTTTTTATCCATAGCTTCTTTCAGTTTAATAACAGTAATAACTTTAATCATGGTTAATTGTGAAATTGGGTAATCACAACAAAACTAATCACAACCGTTCTAGCCCAATTCCAGAAATTTCTGTATGAGCTAGTACTAGTGAATAAAAAAAAAATATAGTGGCAAATTTAGTTTTATTCCTTAATAAATGAGTCTCACGAGTCGATTCTTTTTGGTGAATCACACACATAAAATTGAACTGACTGACTGGTTGTTCATAAGTACCCTTAAAAGTATGATTCTTAAAGGAATAGTTAAGGAACTATAATTATTACATTTTTTAAGATTTACATTTTTAGTGACAAACAAGCAATAATAAACTGAAACAGTACTCATGTTTTTTTATTTAAATTTTTTTTGCAGTGCTAAAACTATAATAATATGCAGAAACTGTAAAACGCATTGAACTCTGCAATCTGTTTCTCTTTTTGTACCTATATTTAGAAAGTATTTACATAACAATTTGTCCATAGTTGTGTGCAAGAAGTTACTGAAGTGCTTTTTGCTTTGTACCTCTTGTATCTGTCCAATCGGTGTTATTTACAGTGTTGCAAGGGTTTACAAATGTAGCTTGTATCATAAAAGGAATGTGACTGACAGTTTATCACATGATGTCATCAGTTGAATTGTTTTGTTTTCCTGTGCTCTGTTTGGTTGTTGTTTTGTTTTTGTTCACATATTGCTTTTTCAGTGAACATGTTCTGCTCATGTACGATTTTGAGAACATGACAAATTGTTGCTCCAACTCGGAGAAGATAACATGGGAGGGATCCTTCTCCTTTCTGCCTCCTCTGAGCCGCTAAGCCAACCATATTTTAAGCTACAAAATTGGAAGGAAATTCACAGAGGTATGTGCTGGTCATTAGATTAGGCTGTATGATTTATTGACTGTCTGCACAATAACAACAGCACAAGCCCATTAAGGCTAAAGATTGATATGGGGCCTATATATTAGTATTTGTAACAAAGAAACTATGAAAGTTAAGAGTTTAACCTGTAGAAAAATAACTTGACAGACAAGCCCCTATGGATACTTAATAAACTGATATCATTCCTTTGTCATTTATAAGATTAATAAAATAATCTTGCATCTTGTCCCAGCTTTATTTCGTTTGCTATAACCCATAGCTGCTTTCAGTTGCTGTAATTTTTTCCTGTTTTCGGCTCTAATCCAGGCACTGGCGAATTGTTCTTTTTGATTTAAATAATCTGGAAACATATTCTTATCTGGATTATATTTCAATTCTCTTCAAATCCAGCACTCAAGGTTACTATGGGTCTGTCCATGCCATCTGGGTGAACGTGTTCAAAATGCTGAGCCTGGCTCCGACTGCCAAAACAGGCAACAGATGGAGGGCGCAAACAACCAAGAGTCTGTGCGCTTTAGAGAAGGATTAAGGAAAAACTCTGCGCCTGCACTTGTATATTCTTACCATTTTGGGCAAAACCGTCATGTACACATTCCAGATATGTTTCTGCAGACCTCAGATGGGCTAATCTGCTGCGGACCCCCATGATTCCTGAGTTCCACCACCCACCAGGACTTTCCACATTCCCCGCCTTTAAGTCAGCCAGCCATTGACCAATGAGACAAAAGTCCCCTAATCCCTGAATCAGGCCCAGTTCCTTGCGAATGATTCAATTTCCCTCGCATTGTATCCAAACAAGGAATCAACGCGTTCCAAGCCCCTGTGTCCTTGTTCTTTGGCGTCATCGTTCCCGGTTTCACCCCCTTTTTGACAGCGAAGAGTTCCCTCAGGGGCGGAGGAAGTAAAGGAACAATTTGGAAACATGTCATTGCCTGCTCAACCTTGCAGCCATGGAAAATGTCAGCTGTAAAATGGACACAGTGTGGTGACGTGACAATATATGTAATCTTTTCATATTCCTCTATGTTTCTTTTTTTATTGATTTCAGAAAATTATAATCATGAATGATATTTTTAATTAAGGACAAGCATGTGGGAGAAATGATGAGTATGCTATTGAATCATCTGGTTTTGTCGAGGACACTCACATTATTATGCCTGGACCTTTTAGACTGTCTTCCCCAGAAGCAATTTCGCAGAAGCACATGGATTCAGGTTCAAAAATAATTGGCCTTGGGCTGACCGGATCGCTGAATTACCTCCCATTACAGGAAATCGGCCTTGATGTATATAAATCACATGTGTCTTACAGATGCTCACTCACAAACCCCGAAGCATTGGAAAGTCAATGTCAAAGACAGTCCTGTCCACATTGTCTTGCACTACTTATAACCGTCAAGGAAATGAAGCATGTGGTGAGAAGGATAAGATTGGGGAGGGGGGATCAATTTTACAAGTATTGACTTCCAAGCTCCTTTTTAATATCATTGTGGGCTTTTTTTTTTTTTGGGGGGGGGGTTGTAATGATGCAAAACCAGATTCAATAAAGTATGTCCTTGTAATTACTGATAAATAATCCATACATGGAGGCAGCTGAAGTAACGAGCAATCAATTGGGAGTAATTGACCAGCTGTTTCAGTTTAGCTGGGGTAATTTTAGATATAATTGTTGCCAACACCTTTATAACCTTGTGACCCTTAAAAGTATAGTAATTGACCAATTGATGAAAAGAATCAATAGAAGACATGTGCTACCACTCAGAGCTAATAGTGCTATCATTTGCTTTCTAAGCACAGAACCATCTGGGATCGCGCAGTCCTTGACCGTGGAGATTTGGGCTGAACGTTTCAGACCTTTGACTTCTTGTAACGTGATTCATTGGGTTCAGATAAGTGAACCTGCCTATTAACTCTACAGAAATCCTCTTTTTTTTTGTTCGTTATAATGAGCAATAGTGCACAGCTTCAAGTCAACCCACTGAAGTTGACTCAGTGATTGTTCTGCATTCTTGGTTGAGTTGTTTAAGCCTCCCATCAGCATAATATGGAGCTTCACTGTAATTTATGGCTTCCTTTGGTCTTACATAAAGAAAGCAATAAGGTTTTAAAGTATGCATCTGATTCTCATCCATAACAGATCCATTTTTAGGAGTCGTATGCACATCCTGAACTAAGTTTCAGGTGTACGCTTGCATGACCCATAATAATATGTGTCTGAGCCATGCAGTGCATGCTTTATGAATTCAAAGCAACCTCATTTGTTCTTACTTAAGTGGATTGTCTTCATTGCGGTCTGCTGTTCTGAGGGGATTGTATAACAATAAATAAAAGAAGATCCTCTTGATGCATCTTTATTCTCTTTAATTTACATCTCGACATCTCTATGCAATGATATTGGCACTTCTCTTTGAGCCTCCCGTGTTATTCCACATCACATTTTCATCCCAATAAACTGATAACACACATAAGCCAGACTATATAACACCCCATTCAACATTCAAACTTTAAAGAGCATTTTTTTTCCTCTAGCTTCCTCCAGACCAAAAGACTTGAAAGTGCACCAAAAGGAACATGTTATTACTGCAATAAATCTAATATGTCTTGGCGAAGTACAATAAGCATCTCATAATTCATTACAAAAAATAATAAAACTGTGATATTTGGTCATTCACAAAATATTTTAATTTCTAACATCTGTTGAGGAGTGTCAGCCTCAAGTAGTTAATATCAATGTTGCATTAACACGAGATTTGTGGCAGCCATTGTCCATTGTGGAAAGAACAGACACGAACAATATGTGTAGGAAATGATCTCTAAAATACATCAGTTCCATTTTTATGATGAGAACCAGCTGCTGATCCAACTGTAACATTTGGCACTAAGATGATTTTACAAATTATGACCTAAATTCCACTTGAACCCAATTCTCTGATTGATGCTACAGTATTTGCACAGTCTCCCTCTCGAATGTTTCAGAGAAAATGCATATTAAGCCTATGCTATGAATTTAATAGTCAGACCGAAAGTCTGTAGAGACGCTGCTGGTGATTCCTGCTGTGTTGAAGTGCCTCCTACAGACAGGGTACCCTATGGCCTATAGTAATTGTGCCCAGAGCGCAGAACACCACGCTGGGCTGCTGTTGTCGAGGGTGGGCTGCTGGGGAGATGGTAATGACGCCCTTTACTCAAAGGGCCTTGGGAACTCCTGCTCCCAGTTCTTTGAGACTTCTTGCAGGCTTCTTGACCCCTGGTGGGCTTTATAGAACCTTTCTACAGCACACATGCCCTCATTTCTGGCTGATCGTCTAAAGTTAGCCAGTTAGTCTGCTTCTTTAAGCTTGGTAACAACACCCCATATCTCAACATCACTTTGGATTGTACACCAATGAATCATGAATACATTATTCATAGACGATATCACAACTGAATTTTTACAGCGTTAGCATGTTATCAGAAGAGATCGGAATGTTCTTTTTAGATCTTTTAGCTTTATAGTTCCTCCTAAGAATGCATCTGCGGCTTGCAGATGAGATAGGGAAATTAGTATTTATGACGAGTTACGGTGAAATCCACAGCATGGGGTAAGAGGTTTATTTTTTCTTTAATATTAAGCTCTCAGAGACTATTACTACTGGAAATTGTGTAATATCACAGCACTGAGGCTTTTGTTTGGTTAAGATTGACTCCAATTTGGAATCAAACTATGAGGTAAATAAGGTATTAACTGTTGTTTAGATTTGTTTCTTAGTTGAAAGAAGGTTAAAGAGATACAGAGTGAGGAGTTGTGTTTTATTAGTCCCAGTTCATTTTTAAAGGCCCACAATAAAGGAGAGCTTTGTGGATTGTAGTCTTTGATTATTAACTTTTACAGGTATAAATCTATGTCTTGTTGTAAACAAAACTCACTTTTAAAAGATATAAACCTTCAAAAAAATAAGTATTCTGTGGATGAATCATTGTACATTATATAGATTTTTGTCCAACAGGAATGAGAATAAACTATAGAATGAGGCTTTTATTTGACTTTTATTATGGCATTTTAAATGCTTTAATAATTACATAATGCAAATATCACAATTATGAATGCACCTGCAATTTATATATATATATATATAATAACTATGTTATCATTTTGCAGTCATTTCTTCCTATCTTGCATTTTGTATTGTTAGAAACTATGGCTGTCAATATAATAAAATAACCATTAATCTCACAAATTTTGAAAGCAGAATAAAATGGTAATAATATAAATTGTATTCAGAATGCTTGTAATTAACATATTTAATTAATATTTTAAGTTAGATTTGACAGCTCTAATAAATATGTTTTGTCAAGAACTTTTTTCCTCTCTCTCTCACATTGTCTGCAGACTCTCGAACATCCCCCTGTGGACCCCCGTGGATCCCTGAACCCCTGCAATAGAAAACATGTCATCCGGAAAGAAAGCAGCACTTGTCAAGCGATATCATGCGGTCTTTAAAGTTGCATTTGTTCATTAATGGTGCTCACAAATTCATGAATTTAATTTAGCAAAGAATAGGGCAACAATACACCAGCCATGTCTTGGGGTACTAAGGGAGCTTCATTTATCATTCAGGCTTTAATTGACCGATAGAAACATGACGTTGGTTTTACATAACGACATCTGCTCAGTGTGCAGTACGCAAATAACCTCCCTCTCACAGTAAGATTTACTGAAGAACATGCAGAAGCCATGAGAAACAGATCAACAGGGCCAGAATCAAAGTGATGATAAGTTAGCCCATGGGCAATGGGGTGCTGATGGAAGGGAGTGTTGCAAGAAGGAAAGAAAGAGAGCCTGAGCGTCAGCGGTCCATAGAACCGCGGTGCTGAAAAAGACCTTATTTCATAGTGAATGAGCTGTTCGATACGGAATTGAATTAGAGTAAATTGGAGTCTCAGAGACAGAGGCACTCACAGAGAGAGGGTAAATGACAGTGAAAGAGGGAATAAAGGCATAGGAGGAAACATGAAAAGGTATTCTAAGTGAATTTGAGCTGTACATGAGAGAGATTGAGAGAAATGGAAGAGATGGAAGACGAACGTGGTTGGTCTTTTAGGTGTTGGGGAGGTGCTGTGTTGGTCACCAGTAGTAACGGTATCATGCAGTGACTGTAATGAGACTTGACTAGCGGTTGCTGAGAGAGTTTGTAATTACAGTCGGAGTTAGCTCTTAGCCCACCAGTTTCCAGTAACACCCCACATCTCTCTTTATATATCGCTCTCTTTTGCATTGCGTCGTTTAATGAAGTTTAAGGTTATTTGGTTTCATTTTATGCGTTTCATCACATAACATATGCTCTTTGACAAATTAGAAACTTAGATTAAAGGGACAGTTCATTCAAAAATGAATGTTGTTATATTTTATGGTAAATTTAAAATAAGGTTTTACTGGATAAAATGTATGCATTTGTTAGTTGGCACTAACTATAATAGTACAATGCTATATATGCATATATATATATTCATTATTTATTGACCTTTGTTAGTTAGTTATTGTACATTTGTTTATTGTTTTTTCATGTTAGGTCACAGTGCATTAACATATATAAAAATATGGGCTAGTTGCATATACCTAGAATATTGACCATTTATTAGTGCCAGTAAAACACATATATGTCTTATTGTACATGACCTTTTTCTACATATCTACCAATAAATAAACTTATATAAACTTATATACATAAATACTGAAGGAAAAGTTGTTGTTAATAGTATTAACTATTCTAAATTGTTACCTACTTTTGGGGATCAATTCTAACTGTTAACTAGTTGCTTATTAGCATATTATTACCATCTTGACAGTTTATTAGTAATTATAAAGCACATATTCTGCATGACCATATTCTACACAGAGGTATTGTGCAATGTTAGTTAATGTTAGCTATAGTGTTAACAAATGAAACTTACCTAATTTACTTATCATTATGTCTTCCCCAAACCATATGATGTCCTTTCTTCTGAGGAATACAAAAGAAGAAGTTTTAAAGAATGTTCAGACTGTTCTTTTTAATACCTTAAAAGTTGATGGTGACTTGGAGGCGTTAATCTCCAAGAAGCACAACAATACCATAAAATATAGTCTTCATGGCTATTTAAGTTATGCACTATCGCAGCTCTTGCTGGATAGATGTGGAAATAATACACTTTCACTGTATGGAAAAGAGCAGCTTGACCATTGTGCATAAATACCTACCTGCACAGTTTCAAAAAACAGGCTAGTGAATTTTATTTTCTCTTAAATGTCTGCCGCCTGGCTGAAGACCGAATTCTCTTGGTTTTAGGGCTTTCTATTATTTCCTGTTGCGAGGAAAATTAAATTGCTGTCAGCAGTGATTTAGTAAGCTAACACCAGCCTTTAGTCAAGCTAATTACCACAAATAGTTTATGCCTGTATGTGTTAACAGCACTCACTATACATGCAAATAAGAAAAAAATAAATAAATAATCACTGGAGCAAAACTGAGGAATATGACCAGTGAAGACTGAAGAGACTGCCATTTGGAAATAATTTTAATTCCCTGTTCACAAAGAGTGCACAAATGACCTGTAGGCACATGACTCACTCTAGTCAGTGATTTCTGAAATCACAAACTGTGAAAGACACATGCCTTACGCCCATATGCTCAGCAAGCCTCTCCGCTGCTTTAAAATGTAGTGATTTCATTTCACCAGTGCTTTGGAAAGCATCGCCGCTGCCAAAATTATGATCTCCCGAGGAGATGATATATAACCTATAACTCAAGCCTAGAAAGTGAAGGCTACTCTCTGTGGGCCTAGTTATTCACAAGGCATTTCATTTGGCCTGCATTTCATGGTCATTTGAACAGACTCTCTATTTTTTCCCCCTCTTTCTTTCTGGCAAAAGCTTTTGTTGTACACCCCACACCCCCTCCATTGGAAGCGAAAGCTTGGCATCATTCGGAGCCAAAGTGTGATACCAAGCTAATAAAAAGAATCAAGGTCTTTCAAACAATTGCCTTTCAGAAATTTGTGTGTTTGTGTGGGTTGCTGGGTGGCTGTGTGTGCGTGTGTGTGTGTGTGTGTGTGTAAAAGAAAAAGGGGAGAGAAACAGAAAATTAGCATTTAAAAACAACCAATCTTGAACATATGAGGTGATCTGTTTACTTATCCATTTATTTTGTTTTATTTCGGCCTATCCTATTCCTCTTGCAACTCTATTTGTGATTATTCTTCAACTACAGTCGTTTATTTTTATCTATTTGTTTCTCTGATTCTAGAAGCAGTTTTGCTGTGTTATCTATTGGTTTTGTTCTTCTGTGTTTCTCATATCTCACTGAACTGATGGGGTCATCTGTGATGCATTTAATTATTGTTCCCACGATAAATCTAGCATCACACGCCAGATGTTTCCTGCGGAGAGATGGCATCAAAACCAGGACAGAGACAAAAAATTATGACGCATACTGTCCCAGCATTTCCCAAATCGCTCTTTAATTTTGTATTGTGCACAAACAATGTTGTGTGCACATGTTCAGTGGAAGTCAGGCGCAAAGAGACGTGCACGTATACACGAATGTAGAGGGCGATGAATGTCTGACTGACAGCTGTCTGTCCAGCGAGTTAAAGGACTAGACAGCTTATATAAGCCTGATGATCCCGTAATATTTCCCCCTCGTATTCCACCTGATCAAAGCCGAGGTTTCTCATTAAGCCTGCTTTAAATTTTTTTCCACATGTTCGGTGCTCACATTCATGTACTGTACCTCAAGAGTTTAATTATGAATTTGGTAGGGGAGGGGAAAAGAGTTTTGTAATTGACAGGGTCTGGAAATACCTACCGCAACCTTGAGGAAATAAATTGACAGATGTGAAAGAGGATCATGTGCTGGGCATAAGCAGTTTAGGGTAACCGACTCTCTGAATAAAGACATCTGGTGGGACAGTGGGGATGAATACTGTTGTGACGAACGAGACGGAGGCGTGCAGATCCATTTGCAGCTTGTTTATTAGAGAAGTCGTACAGGCAGGGTCAGAGACCGGCAAACAGAGCAATAGAGACAAGGCAGAATCGAGGTACACAGGCAGAAATCGGGGCAGGCAGCAAACCATCAATGAGGGGAGTAAACAAAACAAGGGCGGTGCAAATGGAGCGGGAGCCCTCCAGGGTGGCCCAGGCGGAGGAGATGCCCTCCGGGGCGGAACAGGAAGCCAGGGCGGGGCCAGAGGACACCAGAGTGGATCAGTCAGGACTTGAACGAAGAGCATAGAGAGGTTAATAATGGCCACTGCGGCCAGGACAGTACAAACTGCGAGATCATAGGGGGGTCAAAGCGGAGCAGGCGGGAAAGACACCCTCCGGGGGGCGGAGATGATGACTTAGAGGCCCTCTAGGGCAGAGTGGCCGGTTCAATGACTTTCTCAAAGAGAGCAGACAGGACTGGAGCACAGAACACAGAGAGGTTAATGACGACCTCCATGGCCGTGACTGGGCAGGACAAAGTTTCCAGCTTGGGCTCCCTAGCCATTTCTAGATAGGGCGAGGCATTCTCAGCTTCCCTTACTGTGATTAGGCAAGGCGAGGACTCAGAGATGGCCTCCTTAGCCGTGACAGGGCAGGACGAGAGGTCAATGGCCTCCGTGGCCATGAAAATGCCTCACAAGGGCTCAGAAGCGGGTTTCATAGCCATTGCAGGGCAAGACCAGGACTCAGAAATGGCCTCCAAAGCCATGGTAGGGCAGACAGGGCAGGAATAAGACTTCCGTTGATGTAACAGGGTGAGGAGGGCAGGATGAGAGTTCATGTATGGTTTCAGTGACCACGACTAGGGAGGTTGGGGATCACTGGTCAGCATTCCTGGCAGGCACAGTCAGTCTGAGGGGTTGTGCAGCTGCCATCATTGCGGGGTTGGCTAAACAGGAAACCAGCCTCATACACCTGGGGGTCCTGGTGTCCTCAAATGCAAGTCCCAAGATGCTCAGGAACACATCTGTGAAGGCTGAGGACTGAAAATTGACCTCCGGCAGTTTCTAGTGCGGAGGCCATCTTGTATTGTGGCTCAGGGGCGGCAACCACCTTGTGCAGTGGCTCGGGATAGGCGGCCATCTTGTGCAGTGGCTTCCGGGGTGGCAGCCATCTTGTGCAGTGGCTTGGGATCAGCAGCCATCTTGTGCAGTGGCTTCAGGGTGGCGGCCATCCTGTGCAGTGATTCAGGAATGGCAGCCATTTTGTGCAGCGGCTCAGGGGCGGCAGCCATTTTGTACAGTGGCTGTGGCTCTAAGGATAGACAGAAATCTTGTGCAGTGGCTATGGCACAGTGTTGTCGGCCATCGGACGAAACATGACATGCAATGCAGACTTAATCAGATGGTGCAGGACTTAACTGGTGCAATTCAGTAGTGATCTGATTTGGGAAGAGTATTAATTTCCAAGTCTGGCCGACTCTTTGTCAGCATTTAGAAGGATCTTGTGGTCGGCTACACCATTCTGTGTTTGTGCCCCAGTGCGTCAGCCATTTCAGGCACCGACATAACGACAGAGTCGCTCTTCTCCTCCTCCTTCTCCACACAGTAATGAAGAGCCAGCTAGAATTAGTGCATACTCGATAAAGTTCTGGAGACTACAGGGACATCCCCCACCTACCCACCCAAATCACAACAACAGTCTTTAAGACGGTCGGAGACACCGGCAAACAAACCAATAGAGACAAAGCAGAATCAAGGTCAAGGTACAAAGCCAGAAATTCGGGACAGGCAGCAAACAATCAACAAGGGGAGTAACTAGGCAAATAAACAAAGGAAATGATAGCCATGGCAAATCAAGACTTCGTGGAGAGTTAGCGTTTGGTCGTGGCTTTTAAGTGCCTGCGTAATCAGTATGTGGGTGTGGTGATGAGGTGCAGGAGTGGGTGTGATCAGTCCCAGGACGTAAGTCATGTTGATATTTTATGACTTTGTGTACTCTGATGAGAAGGTAATTTCAACTTGATAAGCAAAAAAGCACTTAATTTATTTTTGTTATGTTTGGAATCTCGAATTACTACAACATGAAGCATCAGGGAACTTTTAAGGTAGAGGGAGCTTCAATATCACCAGCTTACTGGATTT
Organism: Enteromius paludinosus; assembly: GCA_032361165.1. Taxonomy (NCBI): domain Eukaryota; kingdom Metazoa; phylum Chordata; class Actinopteri; order Cypriniformes; family Cyprinidae; genus Enteromius; species Enteromius paludinosus. The sequence continues at coordinate 2,801,032 of JAUMHQ010000001.1, read as the reverse complement.
TTTTTTACAGTATTTTGTGAAACTTATTAAAATAATTTTAATAAAAAAGAGGTTAATTATTGTTATAATTATTGTACTATGGCTGGGTATTAATAATGATTTCCCAAATGAATTAAAATTCCTAAACTGTCAGTTTGATTTGATTCCAATTTAGGATATAATAATATTATTACATATGAAAAAAATGACCTGTCAGCTAATGCTTTAAATTACACAGAGGGAGCCATCTAGCTCTATACTAAATATTTAATTTTTATTTTAAAAGTTTGCAATTGGTATATGACAGAAATATAATTGAATTATAACATTCTTATAAATTCTTTACCTACAGTATATACTTCCATAGACAATTGTAGAATGTATGTATGTATGTATCTATTTATTTCTTTTTTATTATTATTTATTCATGATTCATTTAAAAGACCAGCTCAAAATAGTCGTTTGTTCAAGAATCAGACTGCAATGATTGCACTCTATGTTTTTTATTTACTGAAATTACCCAGTTCAAAAGAGTCATATATTCATAAATGAAACTACACTAGTCATGCTATGTTTCTTTGCAATAGAAAGACATGCTTTTTTGCCATTATGACGTTACACACCATTGTTTCATCTCGTACAATGATTAAAAATGCAACATGTTTTAATTTAGTTTCAGCAGCACAGTTGCCCCACAACCAGTGTTATTTTATTACCATCAACATGCTATTATAGTTATTTATTTGTAGCATAAATTGTTATTTAACATTTTTATATATCTTCCTGTCTACGAATATTGGCCAGTCTGTCTCACCGTCAGCAATCACTTTGTCTTGAACCTGTTCTAATCATTGGAGAGAATGTTAAATTAGAAGTAAAGCTGACAAGAGAACAACAATAACAACAACATCTGTCAATAAAGCAGGGAGGCCTCAGAGGTTCCCTAGAGCTGAGGAAAAGGGGTGCAAATGAGTGCCGTTCCAGAGGGAACCTTCCATTCGGGAGCTCGAGCAACTTATTAATGCAAACATCTTGTCTCATGCAGCGTTTTAAATGTCACAGTCAATTTAAAGCAGGAGTGAGAAGCGGAATTCATTTCATCCCTATGCTTCACCAAGACCCCTGAGCCAAACCCTAGTGTTTGCACACATATCTGTCTCCACTAAACGACAGGAGACAGCTGACGTGCTCGGCAGAATGTATCTATGCCTCTCGTGTACAGATACTAATGGCTCGGGCTGAGGCAGGTTTCTTAACACCACCTCATCCTGCCCCCACTCCCACCCCCAAGCAGCAGCACTGATCAATTCTGCTTATACTTCTCCTTCAACGTTGTTACCAGGCCTAACCGCATTGGAGGTTGTGTGAGGAAATTGACTTTTGCGGTGCTGTTTTCTTGGGTGGAGGAGAATGGACGGACCTCACTTGTGGTTCTGGGCCACTGGTGCATACTGTGGATAATGGCACAATGTGCATGACTGGAACAATGGGATCAGACAGGTGAGAGCATGAGACGCCAGAAGGAAGTGTGATAATTCTCCCTCTCACTCACTTTCACTCTGTCTCCAGCTATGACGCGCCCTCTCTCTCTCTTTCCCTAGCACACACCTTTCCTTTGCATGTAGGTCAGTGTCTCATCTTCAGGAATTTGATATGTCCTGGGTAATGGATTACAGCTTAAATTGGGCCAGAACGATCCGGAATAGCATGCCAGCTCTTTAGATTCAATTTGTTTTTCAATCCATTCCATTTCCCGTATGCTCCTGTACAGTTTTTTTTTGTGGATTCAGTAATGCTCCATTTAGTATGTGTACTCGGTCAGAACAACCTTTAAAGTTTTCTGCACTGAGCATTGTGTTCCATTCAAATCAGTAACTCTGACAAAGACAAGATTATCGCCCAGACGCAGTTCTGTACTACAGCAGCATGGGGCTTCGCGCTCTTCTCTAAAACCCCATTCACAGCGCCAGCGCCTTTGTCTCTGCATGTCACCAGTCGCTGTACTGGTTGGTCACTTGTAGGCATTCTTAGTACTGGTTGCCCTAGAAACAGTTAGGGACATGGACCGCACTACAAGCTGACAAAGGATCTCAAGTATGTTTTCATGTCTCACTATTTTTAATTTATCTTAATAAATTAGCAAACATAATCATGTGTCTTCACTTGTATTTGCCTTTGCGTAAATATGGTTTATTTTGTTGCTGCATACACAAACATATTTTCACCAGTGGTCACTGTTGTTCATGTCACTGCCAACAGTCATTCAAAATTAATGAGGTAAGGTCACTGGGCTGCCTTATTTATTTACTGTATTGTTGACTGGTTTATTGATATATTATTTTACACTACTTTTCATAGGTTGGAAAAGATGATTTAATGTTTTTGAAAGAAATCTCTTATACTAAGGTTGCATTTTATTTGATCAAAAATAGTAATCTTTTAATATTACAAAACTGTAATACTGTGCAATATTATAACAGTTTAAATAACTGTATTCTATTCTGTATACATTTCAAAATTACTCCAGTTTTCAGTGTCACATGATCCTTCAGAATTTGTGCTGATTAGCTACTCAAGAAATGCATTTTACTAGAATGTTAACCATTTATTAGTACTAATTAAGCTCAAATTAATGCCTTTTATATTTTATAATGCCTCATATTAATGCAAACGAAGACATTTCTGAGGGAAAAGCCATAGTTAATAGTTAACAAGTGTTAACTTGTTCTATTCTAAAGTGTTAAATATTGTAAACTATTGTAACATTATGTATATGATGTCATCAAAAGCAGCAGCTTCAAAAGGCACAATCCCAGGTGAGGAAAAAGGGTGTTACAGTAGCAAAACAATCAGTAATTTTCAAAAAAAAAAAATGAAAAATTTATATAGCTTTAACGACAAATTCTTGTCTAGCACTAGCTCTGCAATGTGTATGTGCAACTTCACACATTATGTCATCACATTGTAAAAGTCACGTATGGTTAGTTATTCGATTGTGTTTGGTTAAAAAAGGTAGGGTAGGGTGAAAGAGCCCATCTCATTTTCTCCTCCAACTTTAAAGTTGTCCAGTACTGTTGTTTTACCTTTTTTGTAAAGGCTGTTAAACTTTTAATATATATATATATATATATATATATATTTATATTTATACATATTAAGGGTGGAAATAGATTTTTTTTAAATGACGATTAAGCAATTAATCGAGTTTCAGGAGGACCATGCACGAACGATCGCAGCTGCCACCAATCTCCTTATTACTGATTACCCCGCGAATCTCCTATCCTTCACCTTAAATACCACTCACTTCCTATTTTCGGCATCTGCTTTTTTGTCTTCCTCCGCCTCCCCGTCCGCCACCCGAGCTGACGCCGCCCCTAGTGAAGGGTCCTTTGTTTTTTTTCCAAGTTCTCCACTTCCTCCGGGGGGCATGCGGGGACCAGGCCGGGCTCCGAGCTTCTGTTAACCCTAGCCTCCTAGGGGGTTTAACCTCCTAAGGCTCGGAGGCCGGCCGGCCGGGCTCCCTGCCTGTCCCCCGGACAGTTCGCCAAACAAGCCATTACATCGCCAAGGAAGTGGGAACTAGTGAAATCTAGATAAATCCCTTAAAATGGCTCATTTGAATTCTGCCAAAGGCATTCAGAATATGTGTGCTACCTAAATAATGACTAAAAGTAAAGCCCACACGCATATTTTGATAAATGAAAAAATAAAAAAATACTCATAAAGAGCCAGATCACGTAAACTTTTAAGACTGGCTATTGTAATATCAGTATCAGATTAAGATCAATCACGTTCATTTCTGCACTCTGTTACATATATTTTAATTATCAAAATTAAACACTTGTTTACTACAAATAAAAAGCATAACAGTTGAACTAAAGTAACTACACATTAACATGGTTTGCTGTACTAGCCATGTAGCTTCACCATGGTATTTGTGATTATACTAATTGTAATCAATCTGAATGACTATAGCAATGCACGCATTCAGAGCGCGGGATCTCTGTGACGCCCACATGTACAAAACAGACCCTCTCACCTTGTTAGTTTGTGAAATACAAATAATAATAGTAATACATATTATTTTACTACTAGTAATACACATTATTTTATACTGTTTTAGTTAGCAAATTTGTTTTGAAATAAAGGTGTTGTCTTCTTTTGTGAGGTAAATATCTTGACAATAAATAAACAAACAAAATCCAGGTTAACGTTAACAGCTCATGTCTGGAACACAACTTTTAATACATTCAGCGAGACTGACACCTTTGTCATCTCCAGATGTGACAGCCAAAAGAGAGTGAAGCATAAAAGCATATAAATAACCAAAGGTGCCGACTGAATTAAAATGGCATTCAATGAGAAGAGAGAAAGACTTGAAAAGGCAGAGAAGGAACATGTTCTCAGACTCCCTCCCATCTGTACAACTCTCATGTTAGATATGGAGAAATGCATCCTGGAAGAAAGTGAAGATGGAAAATAATTAGTCTCTACAGAGAGGCAAAAAACAGTTTGTTTTTTTAACCATCTAGTGTTTTTACAGAAAGGGAGCAACAGGGGTTGTTGTGCACCTGGATTGTCTGGATCTATTTGCAGTGATAAAAGTATCTGCAGATACTGTAATTAAAGACAGCTGACAATATGGAATAATAACTATAATGAAATCCAATCATTTAACATTTTACTTGCCGTTCAAATCAAATGATGTAGAATTTAGAATTTATTTGATTCAAGACAAATTGGCTCATCAACAGAAAAAAAAAAAATCTGGTTGGTGAGGAAACATTATAGTTACAGTAGTTATAGTTAACAGCAAAATAAAAAATAAATGAAATATAAATATAAATCCTTGAAATAAATACTAGTAATAAAGTTCATTTATGGACAATTTTTATTTTATTTTGTAAATAAATTAATAAATAAATATCCTATAATAATACAGTCTTTTTAATAAACATTTTAGTTTAGTTTAATTTAGTTTTATTAATTTACTTTATTTTAATTATTTATTTTTTATTGCTTTATCGCCTAAATTATGTAAATTAAGCACATTCTGCCCAAATTCTTGATTCTAAAATGCAAAAAAGAATTTAATTTTCATTACTGTAATGCTAAAAATGCTTTAATTTATACCTAAAATCATGATCATTATCATATATATATATATATATATATATATATAAATAACATGTTTTTAATAGCTTCCTGAGATCCGCCCAGCTACCAGACACTTTCCTGTATAAATAAATAAATGAAAAGTAAGGCTGGAATAATGAATGTTTATTGATTTTGTCGTATAATTTACTACAAATGAAAAACTACTAGAGTAGCAGTATGTTAATGCTACTATGAATAAGTAAACAGCGAAGCTAAATCAAATAAGTTCTGTGGCTATAAAAGTGTGCGGCGGAGGCTCAGTTTAGCAGCACAAGCCATCCCATATGCACAGCGTCTCTCCATCTCTCGGGCAAGAGCCTGTAGGACATGTACGAGGTGGCAGAAAATGACTTTGATCTTGATGCTGATAGCAAAGCGGGCTCAGCGTGCTTTTTTCAACCCCCTTTGGCCTCGAACCATCCTTCCATGCATATGTAGCTGACATCGTACTGTCCCACACTGCTGCTCTGACACCAGTCTCCGAGTCTCTATCCTTGTCTTGTCTCGTGAGCTGATGCAAACCGCCCTACAGATCAGAGGCTGAGGAGCGCCTTTCCTCGCCTTGGTGCGTTTTAGTCTTTATTTTGGAACTGCGGTGTTAAAGAGTCAGCCGAGTGAAATAGAAAGACTGACGGCTGATGGAACTTGTGCTTTCTTTAAGAAAACACATAGCAGAATTTTCTGAGAAGATAAAGCTGAGGCTCTGCCATTAGAGACCTTGTGTAACAAATTACGAGTGAATTTTACACTAGTTTATCAGACCCTCAAACGGTCGTCAGTCAAATTAATGTATGTATTTATAGAGATTTAAACGTGTTTTGCGATGACAACATGCTTTTAGCAGAGGTTAGTGAACTCAACCTTGTCAAAGTGTTCCTGCTGGGTTATCCAAAAAACAAACGCATTTTACAAAACCTCAGAATAATTAGAAAAGAAAGAGAGAGAAAAAACAAGTTGTTTACCTTTTTTTGAGGAGTTAGTGTTGCGTTGTTCCTGTCTTATTGATAGAACAGCTTGTTTTAAGATTAGGGGAGGCCTTTATTCAGAGGAAAATGAAAAGATTTGGTTTGACACAGAAAGGAAGAGATAATTTTTTCAGTCTAATAGGAGACTGAACGTTACATTCCAGACACAGCACTTAAAAATATAATTTTTTCTCACCTCAAAAGTATACTTTACACTTACATACTTTTCATTTACTTACACTTATGCTATTCTGTTCTTTAATCAACGTCATTTTAATAAATGCGAAATGCGGAAGTCTATCATCAAAATAATTGTAGTTTGTGTATGTTTGTATTAAACGTAACATATTTTACTTATATATTTACATGCATGTGTGTGTATTCATGCATACTGTACATAATGCATATACATAGCACACACATATTATATAAACAAAAACTTATTTTGGATGCAATTAATCACGATTAATCAATTTACAACACCAGTGTATGTGTATTATGTATTTCAGCGAAATTAAATTTCTGTATGAGTGACCCCTGCTGGCGTTATATTGCATCTTTCATCTTTTATTTTGAGACCACGCCCTTCTCCGTCTAAGAAAAGTTTCTCTTGCTTGCGTCTGTTTGTCAAATTTTCCAACGTGTGGAGGAAATATTACTTAGCGTTTTTCGGCAGGATATCCTGCGATTTTCACTGACAAATTCACTCGCATGGCGCTTAATAAACAACAGAAATACCTCTGTACACAAGGTGGCGATGTGCTTCTGACACTTGCTTGTCGCACAGAAGAAGAAGAGAGCCGGTATTTTTTACGCTCTTTTCAAAACAATTTTCACGCTTTCTGTTAACAGAAAATTAAGTAAAATGAAACTCACCATCGAATCCTATTTGATCTGCAATTCCTCTCCATAGCAAGTCCCTCTTATCAAGATTTTTGTAGGCGCTGTCGCGTTTATCAAAAAGCTCTTAGTGTTCAGAAACTAATGATACTAGCAACTCTACATTCATCTTGGTTTACTTTCCTCTTTCTTGCAGTGATCTTGAGCGCCACCAAGTTGTGTTTTACTGTAACTTCAGCAGCTCCGGTCACGTGAACATAAGCACTAATCTCACTGGTCGGCCAGTTTTTAACTGTCGGCGATATTCGCGCGCGATATTCGTCCCAGTGTAAACAGGCCTTAATGCTTGCAAAATACATATATTTTTTGTTTTTATATTTTTTATTATTTTAGCAATAAGGTACTCAAGGCAGTGCTATATCGCTTCGGGTCTTGCATAACAACGCCTTTCAGCCATGATTTATTCACAATATACAGTAGCACTGCCTCCTGTACCCTACTACTCACATATATCTACCTGGTCTCATGGCATAAATGTACCTTGGTGCACTATTTTGGCAAACACACTAGAGGCAGTAAATTCAGACACATTGTAATCCTTTTCACACAAACGTACAGAGTTTATATTAATAAAGTATAACTTTCACACAATTACTTGAAGAATATTATGTTATGACTTCAAACAATTGCATCACACATATTCAGCTTCATATACTGTAGACAGTAGGTTTGTTCGGTACAGTCTCTCACAGAGTACAGAGTACTGTACTTGAGAGGCGAGGAGCTCCGGTTTGAATCCTGTGTAATTACAATTTGACAAAACAGTTCAAATCTGTGTAAAAGGAAGTTGAAATGGCACAGTTGCATCAACAAATGACGTTTTTATATCAGTTTTGCATTTGTAAACACTATGGATTTGGTGTAGGGCATATTTCCAACATGATAGCAACGGTCCATGTTTATTTCAATTCTGAACCACTGCAATACATGAGTACATCAACAAAATAAAAATGTGTATTAAACCTGTGTTTTAGCACACCCCATGGACATTTCTCTTTGAAACTGCAGTGAAGTGTGCAGTAAGGCACATAAAAATGGGACATATGTTTATGAGACCAGCTTGGTTTTTATTTATGCTATTACTGTACCAAGTCAGGAAGAAGAGCTTTTATTTAGTTAGTCTTGCCTAATATCCCATCCCTTGTGAGGGATGAACTATTTCAGGCATTGTGCTAACGTAGAGCTGTGCAACTCCACAGGTAGACAACCTTTAGTCAGTCTCACAGATGTCTCTCCTCTCATTTCCTCTTCAAGCACCCGGAAACAGCTGGTGGCTGCAGTTCACTGCTGACAAAAGCATCAAACAGATCCAAGATCAGTTCTCTAACTTCTTCATGCACTCAGCTCATGGACTGCACACAAGGAGCCGGTCTTAGATTGGTTGTAAGTCTCACTAACAATGCCCAGAACTGGACAATGTCCAGGTGTGCGTTCATGTGGAGACCAGACTGCCCACATTTCATCCCACCAACCAAGCTCCGTTCCTGCGGTCTGGTTTGACAGCTCCCCTTAACTAAGTGATTCAACTCCCAGGTTCTTCAGCACAGGTGTCAAGGTGGGAACGAGCAGGAGAGAGAGAAAAGAGGGAAAGAAAAGAGGCAAAGAGGAATTCTCGTCTTTTGTTTCCACAGACATATGGCCGACTGGTTGGGATTTCCCTCGGGATGCCAGCACAAACAGTGCTTTCAGAAAGCAAAGAGCCCCAGTAATTCTTCCACAGCTCCTGTGCAGCCACCTCAGACTCCTCTCTGAACCTTCGATTTGGAACGTTAATCCAGCGTTTGGCTACACTGTAATCATTTGAACCTTTGTTTGAGTTTTCCTGTGTTTATTTGTTTGACATCACATGTTTACCAAAGTTTATTCCAGTGTGCCATTAGTCTTCTCGTTTTTAATTAAAAACAGGAAAATGTCTACTGTACAGAATAAAAACAAAAACAACAACACAAGTAATCTAACACGATCATCAGACATAAAACAGCATCCAAACTGTGTTTTTTTTGTAACATTATTAGATAAGTTGTCGACTAATGAAGAGGTAATAATGACTGTCAAGCTTTAGTGCTGGTGATCAAATCAATCCTATGTTTTGAATCCAATTCATAGACTTTTCAACTTTTTGTTCAACACATTTTTTTTTTTTTTTCTTTTTTCTTACCCACATTCAAGAGTTTTTATAGAGGGCATGACGTGTTTTCATTTATAAGCAGATACCCTGTTTTTTTTCTTTTGATGTTTTGTATGTTCAGATATTCATATAACAAAATATCTACAAATTAATACCTAAATAAGGACATACTTAAGAATGAGGTACAGTATGGTTCACTTAAAGAAAAATGATGAGTATACCTGCAGTTTAAAACTTCTAAACTAGTAGTTTACTACTTCAAATTGTAATAAAAATACACCTTCAAGTATGTAATTAGTAAACTGTCAGCATATCTATAAGTTGACTTTTAGTATAGTTGCAGTACAAGCTAAAAGACAAAAAATTGGGTAAATAAGTTTAATACTGTTGTATACTAGAAAGTAGGACAATTTAGTCGGAAGGTGTGTTGAAATAGTATACTTCCAAGTATACAGTACTACTGCTAAACTGATATTTGTATAAAGTATATTTAAAATATATACTACTATATATGTATATATATATACTAAATATACTACTTTTTCGTAAGGGTTGTCAAGCTGTGACTAGAAATTGGTTCAACAGCTTGGTAATGTGCATTTGGAAGAAGATATTGACTTGACTTTAAGCGTTTGTGTTGGACGTGCTTTGAAATTCATAGCCTAAGTTAAAAAAAGATTGTCTTCAAACATTGAACGGAACGGGGAACAGATAAGCACATACAACATATTTATTGAAAATCACTTAAATTGATTAGATCACTCACTGAACCCAACATCATGTCCAAGTGGGAGGAAAAGCTTGTAAGTGAGCAAATCCTAAGACCTCTGTTGGCATTTACTTAGGTTTTATTGACTGATATTATACAAATGTGGTTGTTTTAATGATACAAAGGTAAATAGCAGCAAAGTATAATCAATAGAAGGAAGTATTGCAGATTTTTCTTCCAGTGGAACACGTTTCCTTATTGATGCACAAGCAAGAGATTGGTTTTAATTAGTATTTACATATATAATGCGAGTAAAATACAGACAAATTGATTAATTTATAGAACTTATGTTTGGGATTTAAGATAAGTGGCATATTTATAACTACGAGAGAACAGCTTGAAGAAACGGTGCGCTGCTTATGTGTGACAAACAACACTAGCTGGAACACTTTATAATTTACACTAATTATGGTAATTACTGTAACTGATATAACTTAATTAACATGTAGTGATAAACAGTACTAAACAGGATAAACAGGACTTTTGTATACTAAAAAAAAATACATGTAAATTGTTATTTTTTTTTTTGTAAAGTGGTAGGTTAGAGATGGCATCCCAGCATTTCAATATCTTGAACTTTGATAAATAATCAGCTTAATGTAATACTAAAACCTAATAATGAGCAGCATGTTTTGCAAAGCTCTACAACATTTATAAATCGATGCTTTGCGATGCATTTTAAACCCAATTTCAGAAAACGAGGATTTGTTACAACATAGTGTTGCTAAATGTATTTATTTTTTGCTTTTGATTGATCCCAAAGTGAACTCAAATGCCAGTTTTATAAGGATTTTGTAATCCAGGCTTGGAAGGTTGATTTTTGCAAGTTCGGGCCATTTAACAATTATCTATCTATCTATCTGTTTGTTTATTGATTGATTGATTAATTCCTTCATTAATAGTTTAAAAGTAATATTTATACCACATCAGATGAATAACTATTATCACTTGCTTTCAGTAAATTCACATCCTCTTTGTCCTCTACCTGTTCAGTCATATAATACAGAAAACAAGATCCTTTTTTTTTTTTTTTTTAGAAAGGGCACAGTCTTAAATACCGTGATAGATACATTAACTGTGATAGACAGAAATGAGAAAATAAGTCTGGCAGACACACCCCAGGAACATCCATTTAAAAGCGATAATCTCCATAAAAGGCTCTTTCTTTCTTCCTGCTAGACGGTATACTCGGAGCACAGTGTGCACTTTAAACGTGGAGTGTGACATTGGCATCTAAAGAGGCGTCCCCAGCCCCCTGAGGGACGGATCCACATTTGCATAAGTAACATCTTGATTTGCTGTAACACGAAATTGGGCTTCTGTTATGTTCAATTAACCCACCAGTTCAGGTTGTAATTAAAAGCTCACATCTCCCACTGTGCATTAAAAAAGGGAGGGAGAAGAAAAATTGATCACTTGAAAAAAAACCCCAAAAAGACAGGGTTAAAGTTAAAATATAAACTGCCGTCTCATCATGTTTTCATCAGTTATGACCTTGGCAATCATGGCTCCTGGGTTCAGGATATCTTTGGAGAGGTGCCACCATATCCATAAGTTGAAAGTTAATAGGGGGAGCATCAGCTGTTCTGTTCCTCTGATGTTGCCCTTGCCAGCTGCTGTACGTGAGTCAGAAAGCTTCTGTCTTACAGCACGCAATCTTTACAAGACCACTTGCTTTAAAGGGATTATTTTATGAGGGGAATTATGCAACAATTATGCTAACTAGAGGGCCATTTTTTTATTCTAAAGTTTTTGCTTACAGGCTTTAAACTCGCTAATGGTCACAAGTGTGAGCTTTTTCTTGTGCTTTACTATGCTTCCTTTGAGTTCATGTTTTGTCTTTCAATTTCACGTTTCACATTTCAAAGTCCACGCTATATATATATATCCGTAAAAAAAAAAAACTGTAAAAAAATGGCCATTTTAGGTGTTATAGTTTACTACTACACGGCTACTATAAATTTCTATGAAAGTACTTGTACTTCTGAATGTGTTGAGAATGGGATTTAGCACATTTGAAGTGAAAGTACTTGATGAACTCGAGTTCAAAAAATATGCAAAAACAGAAGTCATAAATTGTTGCTCTTTTCTTGACATGAAAGATACACATAAATCCAAGGCACTCGAATAAAGTGAAAAAAATAATTCACATTGCTTTAAAAAAAAAAATAATAACTTTGTTCGAGTGCCTTGGATTTATGTGTAACTTACTTGTTGAACATATGCACGTCCTGATTTTGCTGAGTTAGGCGTGTTCCTGGGTCAACATATTTTGTTTGTCATGCACTGATGTACAAGCACCAAACGCTGATTGTAAGCCTAAACTTCACAAAAACTATAAACTGGTTCTTCAAATTTGATTGGCTAATCACAATGTTTTTCCGGGGTCATCAAAGATGTTGACCCAGGGACATGCCGAACTCAGCAAAATTAGGTTCTGCATGAAGGCACATGCTTTTTCATATGAAAGTGCATTTCAAATATAGAAGGTGCACAGTGTCATTCACACAAATACTAAGCACCATCATGGTAATAGACAACTGAAATAATTCAGTAAACATTCATTTAACAACATTAGATGTAACATACAAACCTAATGAACAATAATGATAAGAAACAACTAAGAAGGAAGATCATTTATTTATATATATCATTATATATATCATTAACAAAAATAAACACTGAATTCAAAATGTAATGCATACATTATTTTTCCCCACTTCCAAAAATGGTATAAAACTGTCCAACTGTCCTGTAATACAGTCCAATACAGTTTTTACTGTATATAGGAGAACTTGCCTTAACCAGTTACCATTTAATGTTATGTATCACAAACCATGTTCCTTTTTGTTAACTCAGACAGCTACTTTCTAAAAATCAACTTTCTTGGGTAGAAACACTTTGAACATTTGCTAATGACTTGAAAATCCCCTCACAAGTTGACAGTACTGAAACAGTAAGAAACAGGGGTTATTTCAAAGCACATTTTTTCAGGCTTTGTTTGGTATTCCGCAGTTAAAAAAATGCTCAGAAATTATTATAAATTTGCATAGGTTTGTATTTAAGCATATTAAAAACGGGTAAAATAGTAGTTCCTAAAAGTTAGTTATCTAGACTAGACTCTTTAGCATTTTGTGTAAAAAAACTCAGTATAATTTGTTTTGTCAAGAAAACAAGTCAGAGAAATAATATTGCATGGCCTCTGTGGGTTTCCGAAGGTTTGGAGTCAGTCATTATTTCCTCTGTTCCGTTGGGTGCCACTGTGGACTTCAGTTCTTAGTCCTCTTCTAGCATGCAGTCCTCGTCTCGCAGATTAATCAGCACTTCATGTTTGCATGCACAAGATTTCTCTCAGCTTCAGTTCCATACTGAAAATCAATGGACATGCAGAGTTGGAGCACTGCTCATTCATTTAGCTCTGATTCAGAAAATCCTCTGCTTTATTCCACATTAGTTTTTTTGAGCGGGTACTCTTCTTTTCTGTGTGGTTTGCACAGGAACAACACTCGAAGTGTGTGACCATGCATTAGTTACAGGTATGACCATGGTCTTGTATTTACTCCTTACGCTGCTTCGAATAGGATGGTGAATGAAAGCTCTTACACTTCCCTAAGCTCAATGGATAAACATGCCTTTACCTACAGTACATTTCTGTACATTACATTTCAGTACAAACTCCAAAAACATGCTTATACAATTCACTGCAGTTTTGAGATGAAATGAATGCTAGTTCAAGTAAAGCACCACTGAATTGTATTCCTTTTCACAAAAATAATTTAGAGGGATTTAGGAGCAGATTTTCGGTCAGTAAAGACCTATTTTTACAGGTACGTGATTCCTTGAGCGATACTGTGTTATGACCTTCAAAGATGTTTACCATAGTGCATGATTTGTAAACCAATTCATTCTGACATTTGCATCACATAACCAGCTTCATATGTATGGCTTTTCTGACGGAGTAAATTTGCTCGGTAGCTCACCTGGTAAACACTGCACTTTACAGGGAAAAAGCCAAAACATTGCAGTGCAGAGCACTCATTAAAATAAAATAAAAATAAATAAATAATACAAATTGTAGAAGCTAACAAAACAGCATAATTGCTTCAGAAGTGTTATTTTGAAAGTGTGCTGAAAGAATCAATTTACTATAATTTTGAAGACAATGCTGGGAATTCCCTGTAATTTTCCCTGTAAAGTTTAGTAAAAAAATTTCAATGATGCAATGTTTTATTCATCACTGAACTATGTGTGGCTTGGTACTGTATATATTTAGCAGTTCAGCTCCTTAGAGAGAGAGAAAAAGAGAGACAGAAAGGGGTGCTTTCTCTTATTAAAAGCACCATGGGAAGCCTTCTACCTGAATCACTGGCCTTTTGCACTGCTCATAACCAGCTACCTCTTCTGAGACCAAGACATTAGAGAGTCAACAAAAAAGCCAAATCTGGCTTAACCTCTGCAAAAACTGCCAGCCTAGTTTACATAGTCAGCCTTGTTTGTGGCTTTTGTTTTTGCGAACGCCTCCAATTTCACCACGTACATAAATATACCACAACACATAAAGCTTTATTAAGTGCCACATCCCTTTTGTGTTGCTGCTTTTTATGCATCCTGTTGTAAATTGGATGTATAAGTCAGTTTTAGTTGGATCATAAAATCAGAACATTTAGCTGACTATATGATTCCAAAAAGTTTGAATTTTCTTTCTTTCTTTTTTTGACATTTATTTAAAGATATATTCAAAATATAATTAGAAAACGTCTCAGTTACATGTGTAACCCTTGTTCCCTGAAGAAGGGAACGAAGACGTCACGTCGGTGACCGACGAATAGGAATCTCACTTCGAGATAACCAATCTACTCTGCTTGTATGAAAACATGCCTCATTAAACAAGCGCTCATTAGTTCTTTGCTGAGGAGCCGAGCCGGTGACATGGCCCCTAGTGGCGGTAGAGGCCCATGGTGACGGGGCGTGACGTCTCCGTTCCCTTCTTCAGGCAACGAGGGTTACACATGTAACCGAGACGTTCTCTTTCAGTCGGTAACTCCGAGTCACGTCGGTGACTGACGAATAGGGATCCCTACCAAAACGCCATGGAAGCTGCCCCTTCCAGCGTCGTGTGGGAGTCTCCCAAGCCCCCAGTGTTTGGCCTCTAGGCCGGGACTCAGACCACAGGATACCAGAACTGCACTACCTCAGAAACTGGAGCACTGCAACATTTGAGAAGACGTGCGGAAGTCAGCCTTCTCGTAGGAGTTTAAGACGGATACACATACTGTATATCACAAACTTTCAGTGCATATGGAACATTGGAGATGATTGAACCCTCATGGACGGCAGACTGCCGGAGGAACACTGTTTCTTTTATTTTTATTTTTTAACCGTGGAATACCTACATGAGGTCCTCAAGGGGTACTGCACATGGGGCCTCTTCCATCTCCCAAAGAACAGCTCCTTCCATCCCTGGGTCGCCCATCCTAGGGGCCTGGATGGGCTGGGCAGCAGCGGCGTGGAGGCAGCCCGGGTGGAGGCAGCAGATGGGCTTCGTGGCAGGATGTGACGGATGGCCTCGGTTTGGTTCTGGGCGGTAAAGAACTGCTGGGCGAAAGTCTCCACCGCGTCGCAGAAGAGGTCGGACTGGGACACGGGAGCATTCAAGAACCGGGTCTTGTCTGACTCACGCATGTCTGCCAGACACAGCCACAGATGGCGCTCCTGGATCACCATCGCGGACATTACACGACCCAGAGCCCGCACCGCAACCTTTGTGGCTCGAAGTGTGAGATTCATCGAGGTACGGAGTTCAGCCAGAACCTGTGGGTCGTCATGGGGCCTTGTGCACCAGCACGAGCCAACCCCAGGTACCAATCGTCCAGCCTGGAGGGTTCAGGACAAGATTGAGGATTCCACTCAATCCCGACCCCCCTGGCGGGCCGAGGGAAAGCATAACCACCAGCTCTGGATCCCGGCCGACAGGTCATCAGCAGGACCTGACTCTCCTTCCGGTGCAGCGATCGACATCCGGACATCAGGGGGAGCCCCAAATTTGACGTCCGGTACCATTTCTGGCAGAGTGCGGGCGACAGGAGGCGCTCCCCGAGGATAGTTCCTGACTGTCACCATAAGATCAGCCCTTCCCGCACTAGAAGTGGTGCACCAGATTGTAGTAACGGGATGGGGACTCCAATACTTTTCAGGTAGCAGAGCCTGATCAGCAACTCCGTGACTGTCATCTTCCCACAGGAGGAACATGACTCGTCCACAAAAGTAGCTTCAGCCTGTTCAACGGCCAGACACGTGAGGCAGCGATCGTGACCGGCGCCAGGTAACGACCGCATCCAAGAACGCACAGGTGGTACAATCCTTAAAAGGACGCGTCTTCACAAAGACGAACCACCCGTGAGGTCGCTTTTTTAGGCTTTGCTCTTTTAGATAAAGGCTGAAGCGCACAGATAAAGATGGTCGCCTGCACACAACAGCGGATAGTGCAAAACTGTTGTGGCAATCCACTCGTCTGGAACCACCGCCGCTGCAACGCCGTGACACCAGCCGCAAATACACCGTCACTCGAGGTAGAAGGCTTTCTCAGGAACAGGATCTTCATATAAAGCTCGGCTCTGAAGCGAAAAACTAATGAGCGCTTAATCCGCTGCCTATTTATGCTCACGCTGCGTTCAGGTGCAGCTGGATGTTAATCAGCGCATGCCAGTTTCATTTGCGTGTTTTCATGCACGCAGAGTAGATTGATTATCTCGAAGCGAGATTCCTATTCGAAAGGGAACTACAAAACCTATATTATATTATATCATAATATAATACATGCTTATGTATATCTATATATAGCAGTATGTGTTGCAGAAAGCAAACAATATAGTAGAATAAATGTCTCATAAATATTTAACTACTCATACTATATATCAATATGTTAACACACAGCATCATTATTTTCAGTTGTATGATATTTGCATTCTGTGTAAACAGCTTCGGGTTCAGCATAAGCTTAAACATACATTACTTTTTTTCTTTTTGTTTGTTTAATAATACATGAAGAATGTGGACTGTTCCCTTTGGCATAGGCACATATCAAATCACTGCCTTTGAAAACTATACATGTCTTTTGGTGGCATCAACCAGTCATTGTTATGATGTCATTTTCTGGCTCCAGAGTGATTAATCACATGGCATTTACAGCTCATTGATTGGTAGATTTGAAATGTCATACGTCCAAACAGCCATCGAATCATTTTCATCTTAATTTCTTGCATAATTATAGATACATTTTTACTTATTAAATACAAAATATTGAAATATTATTACAATTTAAAAAAGCAGTTTTTTTATTTTAAAATATTTTAAAATGTAATTTATTCGGGTGATACAAAGCTGATTTTTCTGCATAAATTACTTAACATTAGTATTCAGTTTCACGTGTTCCATTAAAAAAAATCATTCTAATATCAAGCTCAAAAATAAATCACACTTAGAAACTTGTGCTGCCTAATATTTTTCAGTTTTTATTTCTCTTCAATGAATAGAATTTTAAAAGAGCAATTATTTTGAACAATGTAACAGTACTGTTCTGTCAGTTTACTGGATGCCCCTGTCCTGCTAGACCTCCTTATTTTTTTTGTTTTTCTTACTAAACAGATTTATAGTTTGTGTAGTTCTCTTCAGACTTCAGCTCACAGTCTGCCTGTCTTCCAGTCTCTCTCTTTGTTTCTCTCTTTGTCTCCACCTTTCCCTCCATTCTGTTTGTGCTGATTTCAGCGTAAAGTAGCAGCATTAAAGTGCTCTGTCTCCATTGGTAAGCCTCTGGCAAGCTTCCTGGGCTATTCTCCCTGACACAGACCCCTTTAAAAAGGCTCCTTTTATAGAGAGGCTGGGGAGATGCAGACAGGACTGGCAGGAGGTTGGGTGTATGTCTGTGTGTTTTTGTACTAGAAAGAGAGAGCAAGAGCAATGCAGATACAAAGATAGATGGGTATGTGAGATGGCGTTCCACAAATAGCATGTCGAATGAAATCAAATCAAGCTATGAAAATGTTCAGTAATGTGAAGTGTTTTGTGTGCATGACAACCGTGGAGGAACCAGTGCAAACATTTTGTTCAGGTTACTGTTCCAACTGATACTAACAAATAATAATGGGTTACAATTGAAGGGACAGTACAGCCAAAAACTGATCTGATCCGAGCTGTTTCATGCTTAACATGTTTACACAAGGTGGTGTATGGTGCAAGCCAGAGCTTCTAATACATTCAGATCTCGCATCTTTATTACAGAACAGTGGTGATGTCATTTTCGACATCTGTTATGAGGTCGCTTGCAATTAACATTTAACTCCAACTGGCATTCTAAAAAGTAAAAGTGAGCACATGTGGCGTACTTGATAATTACCCATTAGGCTTTGGGCTAGTTTATTTGATTTAGTGTCATTAGTGGCTATATGAGATGCTTTAGTGTTAGAGCGAGCCATTGTGTTCTCACTGTGCATGTCTTTAGGTAAAGATTACCATTTAGATTTTAAATAAAGCCATCATACCACCTGTGTTTACCACCTGTCTAAATGTAGTTCTCACTTGCGTTACGGGTTGAACTGCATTTAAACGTATCTACTTTTCATCAAGCTTAAATTTTTACAGCAACAAATTCCCATACATGCTAAACAGTTTCCTCACTTTAAACCTGTCACAGGCCGCAGGTGTTGTGCTGATGTGTTTGAAATACACTCAAGGTCTCCCTCTTGAAATCTATCTTCTTCGTTGTTATGGTTTCAGGGGCTTGACTTAATTTTTCACTGACAGTGCATTCATTTTAGGGCCTGCATAACTACCTCAGTGGCATCTCCTGAGATGTACATATGCACATAGGCCATCTGTTTATACATAAATACTTTTATTGCATCACATTAAACACTATTTATTCAACCTTCACCATCTCAGCTCATTTCTGTTGCCATAGGCATTTATAGCTATTGATGTACTCTTCCTTTGAACGTTTCTATTCTTCTTCTTTCCATGTTAATGATCTGTAGAATAAACTCAAACTGTTTCAAAAGGACTTTTTTTTCATAGGTTTTTTTTCCTCAGGGTCAGGTTTTGGGGTTTTGGAATATAGATGTTTAACAATGCAACATCTTCCTGAGTTTTCAAACGCTGCCAGTCAGTGTATGAATACAAAGACACGTTGTTAAAAACCAGATGTGAACAGAAATGAGATGACGACTCAAGCTGAACGACAATTATCAGTGGAGAGCAACAGCTGGTAATTTGGACAAGAATATTTGTTCTTTAGACAAAGAATTGTCAGAGGGTGGCGAACATGATGGATTTGTGCAGAATTTAGCAGGAATCCATGCAATCTGATGACTTAAAATCTGCTGTATTTTGCTTTGTTTTGGAATAGAGTAGTCTGTGCTAACTGACAGACTTCACTGAAATAGAGAGATCACACCTGCCTCTGTGACAGCTCTAGTCTCTAAAAATAGTCAAGAAAGAGTCTGTGAAGTGATCTGCGCTTGTTTCATCTCAACTCATCGGAAAACAATGGAATCAGAAAAAAAAAAATAAAAATTGTGTATCATTTTGCAAGTTTAAGTTTGCTGAGATCCAAAGATGTTTATAATACTTGGACATACATAAAATGTACATTTTAAAATAAAATAAATGTAAACATCCTAAAAGGTGTAAATAATATCCCATAATAATATATAGTAGCTTTACAGTAGTAACGCTAAATGTGTTTCTTTCTTTTTTATTTATTTATTTATTTCAATATACTGTGTGTATATAATATATTTATAATGTTTTTATCATAATGGTAACACTTTATTTCAGTTTTTTTTTTTTTACAACTTGCTTATTAGCATACATATTAATAGAATATTAACCATTACACCATTATAAGTATGGTGATCACTGTCATAAGTAAATAAATGATTTGAACCAGCTAAATCTATACATGCCAACAAAAGTTAACCAGCTATTTTTTTTATCATGCTTTTTTTTTACCCTAAATATCATGAATTTACATATTATCTCTTAAAGTTTGAGTTAGGATGGTGTGCACGAGTGTGATTATGAACACACTGAGGCTATGAAAGCAGACTGTTGAGTAGATGAGTTAGCTTGTTCAGCATGATGACGTTTAATGTTAGCCTTTTTCCAGGTTTTGGCCTACAAAAAGTGACGCTTTATAGAGTTTACTGCTCAACTCTGGCAGTAGAGTCTGGTCAAAGGTTGGTCAGTGAACAATATGGTGGAATGAGTCTTGCCTTCTAAATAGAAGAGCCAATTGCAAATAAAGTCATTGTTGCCTCACTGCTCCATTTGCCATAGAAATAGTCCACCCTTTGAGATGCACGCTTAGGACTGCATGTCATGTTCGATTTTGTTGCTCAAAATATATTACTTAAATGGCAAGCTGTTTTTGAGCTTCCACAATTTCTCCATTCAAGTAGCTAGGACTTGGTCTTCAGTGTTAGGTGTAACGCGTCACAAAGTAGTTACTTGCGTTACATTTGCCAGTAGCACTTTCATCACACACAATGCACACAGCACAGAGAACAGAAGGGAAGGGGAG
>JAUMHQ010000001.1:2759975-2773656 GCA_032361165.1 Enteromius paludinosus | reverse complement strand
TTTATCTTTTTTTTATTTATATATATGTATATGGATTATTAACTGGTATTAATTAAACACGATTTGGGAAAAAAAAAATCCAAAGTAAATATATATATATATATTTTAAAGGTAAAAAATACACAACACATAGAATTTTATTTTTTTATAATCATCATGGAAATTAATACTTCTGTTGCATTAAATAAATCAGACATTATAGTAAATTATTTTCCATTTTATACTGTTTTGTGATTCTAACTGTAAAAAAAAAAATATATTAGTATATATATATACACACTTCACACTTTTGGGACCACTATAAATTTCAAGCAAAATCTGTTCACCTTAAAATCAGCAAAACATTCAAAAACACAGATGTTCAGTAGATCAATAAACTAATTAAGAACTGTTAAAATTCTCCATCTCGGCTTGTTGAAAGCAGTGGAAATGAAATCCATTGTGTGTTTCCATCACAAACCATTCAGTATATCTTAGCCACAATGCTCTGCCTTTGAGCACCTTTAGCCAACGGCTCTTTCCACCACAGTGTTTTAACAAGCGCTGCTGGGGACTGATTTTACCTGCTGCCATCAGACAATATAACAGCTCCTTCTCCTCTTCCCGTCCCGCTGTTCCTCCGAGTGATTCCCCAGTCAGGATAACAACACAAAACACACAAACAGCTCTTTCTTACTCCCTCGCTCAGCAGAAACACCTGCTAATGCACTCAGAAATGCACATTTCACTTCAGCTCTTGCTCTGTTGATCTCCTTGTATATGTCTGTTTTGTTCCTTGGTATCAGTAAAATACCTCTATCTGTCTGGTTTCAGTATTCTCTGTGCGTTCACTTAGTGACCTCCAGATCCACAGGAGATGGTGAGTGCTGTTTATTTGTGCCTCTGTGTGAGGGAGTTTTGTTGTGGGACTTTAGTCCTTGGTTTTTTAAGCCAAGGACAAGCGCCAAAATGTGAGAGAAAGAGGTGCAAGTTGGCAGCTATGAGCAAATAATATACTCAGAGACCTCCAACAGCATCAATTTTAATCTTCTCTTATGTCGTACCAAAGCTGTACAACCTTCTGTGAGACCCAAGACATTGGACCACATTGACTTTCAGGCCAAAAGAAATATATTATTTTTCATGATTCACTGAGGAAAGAAAGTCATACAGGTTTGGAATGTTGTGATGCTGAGTAATTCATGCTGGATTAGGAGGACTGTCTCTTTAAGACAAAAGACTGTATTGCAATTTGCAGGCGCTCATAAATCCAGCATTGCTCTCTGATGCTCAAATGCAAGCACGGTGTCCTCGAGCTCGTGGAACAGTGCAATGCAGATGTATTGACATATAATCCGTGACCATCTGGCTCTACACCTCTGGCCCTACAGTTGTTCTTTTTCAGGGTTTTCTCTTCATGCTCTTGGTACCAAGTTTATCTCAGATTTTACTTTTCCTGGACCGTTTCATCTCAGTTTTCATATGAGACATGCTTTCTTAGTACCCCAGGATGATCAGTCTTACGTACCAGTGTTGTTAATGTTAACTTAAACTACTGTATTACAGTTAAGTTTGTCAGCTAAAAACTAAATGATGTATAAATATTACATAAAAAAATAAATATTGTAATTGTTGTGTTTGGAAATGAGTTGAATTAAAATTATAAAATATTATTAAATAAAATAATTTCAATATGAATAATTAACTTCTAATTTTATTGTTGCCTTTGCACATGAGTACTAAAATGACCAAAATTGAAATAAAAGAAAGATAAATATAAATAAGTAAAATGACAAAAACAAGAAAAATAAGTTAAATAATAGTTTAAGAGTTTAAATAAGAATTTAAATATTAAAGTTTTAATTTTTAAATTGACTGAAATACTAAAATGACTAAAATTGTATTTAGTTTAAATTACATATAAAAAAAAAAAAAAAAAAAAGTAAAATGGTGAAAGCACACTGACTAAAACCTAAACACACACACACATACACAAAATTAATATAATGTAATTAATATCATATAATTTAGATTTTTCTTTGTTTTTTTTAAACAAATTACTATTACTATTAAAAACTATTACATGCATTAATAAACACTGTACTGTATATGTATTGATTGTTTTATGTTGGCTAGGGTTAGCCAACATTTATTTAGCATTTTATTAATTTATTTTAATAATAATATTGTTGTTAACAGTTGCCATAGTAGTATTTACTTAGTGTTTATTATTATTATTATTATCATCATTATTATTATATACACTGTTTAATGTAGAGTTTATTTATTAAACTTGACATCCATAGTGTTATAAATGCAACAGAATCTAAATGTCATTTCTAATATGGTACATTGCAATAATTAGATGTTAACATGCGAATCAAATACTTTTCAGATGATGCGCTCCTTCCCAGACATCTTGGCAGCATATGTGTAGCATCTTCGAATAGCATCAACTGTCTTTCACAAAGTAACATAGAACTCACCCAGAAATCTATTGGTATATTATGTGTGAATCTAATTGACTGGCACTGAGAGGCACTACTAGGTTTAACTGGCAAGCTGTGTAATATGACATATGTACACTGCGGTAGGAGTTCATCTGACGGGAGCTGGCAACAGCAAGGCCACCTACAACACTTCCCATATGTAGGAAACAGAAGGGCTCACCGTCCTTCGGCTAATGTTTACCGCTCTGCTATAAAAGACGCTGTCCAGGGATGAGAAATTGACCTCACACACATTCACAACATAAAGCTGTCAGTATGCCACTGAAAATGATGTCATACATGTCAATACATGTGAAATGTAAAAGAAATGGGGAACTCAAAGCATAATTTGAGTTCAAAATGAGCCTAGAATACCAAACAATGAGTCTAACTAGAGATAGTAAAGATTCACTTTCAAAATATAGAGTACATAGAAAAAACTGGGAGTGTGATATAATTAACTGTGTTATACATAAATACTGTTTCTCGAAGTGTGTGATTTTCATGTATTATAAAACAATTTCTATATTGTGTGAATGTATGTTTTTTTCCTTCATGGGCTACAATCAAAATTCTTTGAATCGATGAATGTCGTAGTATATGTGTTTAGACCCTTGATTGCTGGTTGTGGTTTATTTGATCTCTTTCAAGCCTAAGGATGCCAAGATATTTGGAAAGCTTTCATTTGTCTATTTCCCTTTAGCGCACACACTTTATACAGTAGCATGTATGCTATAATTTTCATGCATTTTAACCAAACAATCTGAAACAAACAGTTGAAGGATGATGCATCTAAAAGTAAGTAACGCCCACAGATTTGTGAGAGAGCAAAGTTCAAATCAGCCAATTTCTTTGCCAGTAAAAAACATAAAAATTAAAACAGTTGGTAGAAAGACAAGTTAGAGGTGCTGTAAGTGATACTTTAAATGGAATATCAATCATAAAATGCCTGTACTACCCGACAGATGTCGCTGAAAGAGTCTTGAGAGTCACACCTGTCTCTGTGACAGCCAAAGCTCTGGAAATAGTGAGGAAAAAAGTCAAGATGTTGTAGTTACAGCATCCACCAGCAGGGGTTCACTAGGCCAGCCAAACTCTGACCCTAGATTTGTATTGCATCGCAGTTCGCCTACTGAAGAAATAGTGAGTTTGTGGAAGAGGAAGCAAGCTCCAGGACAGACTAACCAGCCCAGTCTCATTACAAGGTGGCTAATTCTTACAAATTCGTACGACCTCACTCATACGAATTAATGCGATTTTTGCTATGGCTTACGTATTTTACAAGTTGCCAATTCCTATGAATTTGAATGAATGACCCTAAACCTACCCATCATTGGCGTTTAGACAAATCGTACAAAATCGTACAAGGTTGTAAAAATTTGTACGAATTAGACACCTCGTACGAATATGTATGAATTGGTCGAGAGACTGTGTTGGACTAACACGTCATAAAATATTGATTTGTTGCATCTACTATGTTTGGGGTTCTGAACTGAAGTACAATTGGTTTTGCAATATAATCCATTTAAGACCTTAAGACCATCCAGAGACTTCTGGCAAACATTTTAACACACTGTGATTTGGGACACACTTACAGTATACTAATGTTGCAGACTATTTAGGTTAAATATTATGCTCACTGTGATGCAGAGTTTGGTTTTCTGATGTGTGTTTGTAGGCTGAGGATTTGAAGATATGATTATATTTTTACAAGTTTGCTTTTGCCTCACAAAATGCTTAAAGTAGTTCATCCAAAATTGAAAATTCCGTCATTAATTACTTACCCTCTTGTCATTCCAAACCGTAAGACCTTTTTTTTATCTTCGGAACACAAATTAAGAGAGCTCTCTGACCCTCGCATAGACAGCAAGCTTCCTAAAACAGAGCCTGGCCTCATGAAAATGCCAAATACAAATAAAAACTAAATATTAGTTTGGCATAGTTTTAAAAACTAATAATAATAATAATAATACGCATCTACCCCACAGTCCTAACCCTACTGATTGCGTAGCATATGCATGCCAAAGTCATTAGGATTGTGGGATAGCTGCGTATCATGTACGCATCATAAAAATACAAAATATATCAATGTATTTATACAAAAGTTTTATACGCACTTTCGTAACATCATTATGTACCCCGATTAATGCACAATAAAGATATTATTCAAATGCTTTCATGTACTTTTAATTTGAGCATGCAACTCACATTTACAATAAGATGAAAGCATGTGCATGCATCATGCTACTCTCCAAAATAGCACAAGGGTGATGGAATTGTTGAATAAAGTTGTCTCGTAGCTTTGTAAAATTACGATTGAGCCTTACTGTGTTGTTCGAGTTAATATCCTATGGAGTGTCAGAGATCTCTCTGATTTCTTTAAAAAAGTCTTAATTTGAGTTCTGAAGATGGGTTTTTATGGGTTCGAAACAGCATGAGGGTGAGTAATTATTGACAGAATTAAAATTTTTAGTTGAACTATCCCTTTAAATAAAGATACACTACCAGGGGAAAGCATCTGAGATGTTGTGAACCTCATGTCTTTTCATTTTCTAGTGTCTTTCTTACTGGTCAAATCTACAGAGACACTTAGAGGTAGTGCACTTGATCTACAGCATCAGTTACTGTACATGGCCTGCGGAGTGAACATGGGCCTTTGAGAGTTGATGCAGCAGGTCAATTCACACAGGACTACTTTCACCTTTGGGTATGTCTTCAGGGCA
The DNA here is from genome assembly GCA_032361165.1 of Enteromius paludinosus. Lineage (NCBI taxonomy): Eukaryota > Metazoa > Chordata > Actinopteri > Cypriniformes > Cyprinidae > Enteromius > Enteromius paludinosus. Next base: position 2,768,465 of record JAUMHQ010000001.1, on the reverse strand, counting down.
TTTTATAGCAGGAAAAAGACAGTGTAATTCTTTCCTGAAAAAAACACTGACATGACCAATTCGGACCGGATTAAAATCACAGAGGAGCTGTAGTAGTTCTTACATTACCCCACCTCCTCATGTCAAACGAATCCCTTTCACACGGGGCTGTAGATATAATTGTTTCTACATTAGTTAATAGGCTGTCTCCTCTCCAAACATATCTTAGTTGTGGCCAAACGATGGATGTGTTATAAATTGGGTGTACAGAGACAGTGCCTCAAGTTTTGTGGAGGAAAATAAACTAGAACAAATACGACGTCTACAATTTAGTCCTGGCGATGCTAAGCTATGGGGGCATGTCACTATTTGTTAAGATGGGGAATTTTATGTGGATGGCCTTATAGGTTTTACGCCTCTCTCCAACATGTGAAATTGTTGCCGAATTGCTGTCGCTGTTCGAGGCTGGGATAATTTCGTTTGACAACACCTGTTCTAGTGCAACGTATTATTTTTCAGTGGGAATGATCTTCTCCCCTCTAATAAAAGAGAATGGCCCTATACCATCCATCCTAAACACTACCCACAAACCCTTTAGAAAGCCCATTCTCTGTGTATAGCTGGTTTCAGTGCTTCACGAAAACAAACACGCTCTGTTTTATTTGACTATTAAAAGGAATAATTTGTCCAAAATAAATGTAGTTGGAAATCTACTGAAAATTAAGCATTATGTTGGTTGCTTACTGATGGATCCTCTGCAGTGAGAGTCCAAATGGCTAATAAAAACGTCACAATTATTCACAAACAATCCAAATGACTTGTCAAATGAAAAGCTACATGTAAACAAATCCATCATTAAAGTGTTTCAACATTAAAAATGTACTTCTGGCTAGCACTTTGTCCAGCACTTATTGTCGTCTCACATCAAAATCAATCAACATATTTGCTTTGGACAGTGGAGCTTGGTCTGTGCATATTTCTCTCCTGATTCAGACGAGAAAGCAATATTTTGGATGGAGGCCTCACATTTTATACCAATGCAAACATCAAGATGAATGTTTTTATTAACAGCAAAGCTTTTAATTTGACAAGATATTATTGACGTACAGTAGTTTTGAGGATTGCTTGTGGATTATTGTAAAGTCCCTCTTTAAATCATATACACTCAGAAATAAAGGTACAAAAGCTGTCAGTGGGGCGGTACCTTTTTAAAAGGTACGCTTTTGAATCTATTAGCTTCAAATATGGGAACTTTAAGTACTAATATGTACCTTTAAGGTACCGAAGTGGACACTTTAGGTACAAACATGTACCTTTTGAAAAGGTACTGCCCCAGTGAAAACTTTTGTACCTTAATTTATTTCTGAGAGTGTAGGCATGCGAGTAAAATAAAATGAGAAACACTGCTTTAATAAAAATAAAATAATCAAAATAAACATTCTCTTTAAAAGTATCCTTTATATGACTTCTCTAACAGCCCTACAGCAACTTCTTCTACTGCATTCAATTATTAATTTATGATTGATTGATACATTGATTTGAAAATGCATATCTATATAAATAAAAGACTGATGGTTGATTTGGATGGTGATTTATGCCCTTCCAACAAATGTAAACCTTTCCAAGTCGCACTTCAGTAGTATTCCAACTAACTCTGTAAATATGTTCATATAATTCTGCGTACATAACTAGAATTTAAGAAAAGACTTGATTTAATAAGGTGCTCAGAACAGCGCTGTAGTGTCTAATAAGCCTTATCAGAATGCAGAGAGAATCAAGCCAAAGCCTTTGTAAATGAGGGAAGCTTAATCAGAATAAGGGTCTGAACATGTAAACAGCTTATACTCATTACCCACAGAAACATGCATCAGCAGTATTAAAGTCATTTTTTCATATTTAATGGTTGTGTTGTACGTATTAAATTATGGGTGCAAAATTAACACGCAGTCTAATGTTTTAATTTGCTTGCAGAAGTGTTCAAACTGTCTTATTTGACTGAATTGTGCCTTAGAGTAAAAATTGTTCAAATGTACATGCTTTATACTAGAAAATGCTATATTTGATTGAATTATCCTTTTTTTATAATATGTATAAATATATTATAACGGCTCTTGAGAACATAGTTCACCAACATTGTTCACTGAAGAAATAGTTCATTTGCACCACGCATATCACTATGATTTCATTCTATTATTATTTTCCCCCCTTTCCCATACATATAACTTTTCCCACATTGAAACTGGGTCTTTATTAATGCCTTTTCCCAAGAATCACAAACATTTTTTAACAAATATATATTTTTAACCAAGCATCAATGTCATTTTAGTGTTTGAAAATGAAACTCAATGAAACTTTTCAATTAGCCAAAACCAGAAAAATCCTCAGATTTCGATGCAACGCAATTGCATAAATTTTTAAGCGTGACTTAAGTGTCGAGGGTCATTAAATGCCAATTTGCTGTTGGTGTCATTGAGCAGTGCTCTGGTGCTTTGCTCTTCGTTACTGAACTGTATGTAAATGTCAGGGCAGCTTTCAAATACTTCAAGAGATCTCAGCAGTTCAGGCGGCTTCCCATATTGCTGAAAGAATTGACTATAGCCTTAATGGTGTTGTCTGGTGGACTGTTTTACATGAAGACCTGCATTATTCTTTGAGCTGAAAAGGGATTTCATCATCCCTTTTCTTTCCCAGAGTACTCTTCTGTTTGAATGGTTCTTCAACCTTTTATCTTTTAGCGGTTTCTAGTTTTTCACATGCAGAAGGCCCGTTTGAAATACGGTAGAATCTCTGTACCAGTTTTATTAACACCTGCGTGTTAGTAGACTAAAGACTTTGAAGCCGTGAGGAACAGATTGAAAGTTTAATGATGTGGTCATTTTTGGCTGCCCTTTGAAGCTATATTGCATAAAAATAGGCTTACATTTAAAGTATTCACAAAACAGTATTTAATAGATTTATTTTTTCCTAAAATGATTTGAGTGATCGTTTAAAATTGATATTTCTTTGTGTATTAACACCCAAAAGTTAACATTTTGACTCAAGACGCTCTACAAAGTAACTGAAACAATTTTAGAGGGTTAATATATATTTTTCCCACACTTGTTATTATATCTTCTGAGAGAATCAATGAACCATAATGATCAGCGCTCCTTCAAAAGGCTTTGAGTTCATATAGGTATGAATTCTTTCTTGGAGCATAAATAGATTGTAAGTTTATGAGTCTACTTTTTTCCCCCCGCTCTAGGCATGAATTTCCCCTCTCTTTCCCGTCTCTAATTTTCCTGGAGGAATTTGACTGACCTAGTTAGCGCAGTCTTGTGCACCTTAAGAATCTTATAAAGGATATTTACAGCACCGTAGATAGATTCAGCATGATATGATTAAGTAATGAAGAGATGAATTATTAGGGTGTCAAGGAGGAAGTCTGATGCATCATTTAATGGTGTTTTACGCTGAGATGAAGAGGAGATGTGAGGATTTGTGCATTTTGAGGTTATTTTAGTCTGATTTATTGAGCAGTTAATGCAATGGGTAAGTTAACAATGGTTCTGATTCAGATTTCATGTGGACATTTGTGCTAGGAGTTGATTTTGATGATGGGGTCTTATTTATGAATGAAAATTATTTTTTGGTTGCATGGCAAGGAATATGTCCAACACAACTGTGACTAATAAGCTACATGCTCTGAGATATGCTAACATGAATCTTATATTTTCATCTACAGTATATATAATATATACATATACTGTATGTATGTTAAAAACGGCATCAGTTACCCATGTGTTCATTATTAGCAGTTGCTTTCAACCTTTTTAGGTTGGGAGTCCTCATTTGCTGTGCATTTTTGAACTTCATATTGAGCTTTTTAGGTAAATGTATGCAGTATAAGACATTTTGGCAGATAAATAAGGTTTTTAATTTCTACTAAATTGCATTGCACCATCTGAACGGATATACAGTAAATATGCTTTCAGAAGGTTAACAGGCTTTATAGTTTAACAAGATTTGTGCTCAAGGTTGCGAAAGTGCAACTAACATCTTAGAAAGAGAAATCAATGCAATCAAAGATAATTCTATGAACTTTTCAGTTGCTAGTTATTTACTAATGCAAAATCCTAGGAACTAGATTGACTTTAACCCCTGCCCACATATTACAACTACACAAGGTAAACTAAAATGAATAAATCAACTTGAACTTTTTTTTTCTTGTGTAGGTGATTCTCATGCTGACCAAACTGTACGACTTCAATCTGGGAAGTGTCACAGAGAGCTCCTTATGGAGGTAAGAATACAGATTCAAGGCTTTAATCTTTATGTGTTCATGTATAGGGACGTGTTTTACAAGCGTGTTATGTGATATACCTTTGTGATTGTTTGTTCCCAACTTGTTAAAGCTTTTATTTAAACAAGCAGATAAAAGAGTTCACTGTTAAAATGTATATGTTGTGCAAATTATGCCCCTGTGGTAGCTCCAGAAACATCAGAGAGAAACAGATAAATACAGTGTACTTTAAAGGATCCCATAGTCTCTGTGGAGTTAAATTTGTTTAAGCAGCATGACAGTACAAACACGTCCTGTGTTGTGACTTTTAAATCAACTCTGTATTAATAGTCCGATGAAGCTACATTAGCTGATTAATGGCGTGTCTGTCGCTGATTGTCTTTATACCCTCTCCAGATATCCAGCGCACAGCTCATTGATCTGAGTGGACATAACGTATGTGTATTAGAGCTGCTTGAATAGAGCTGATGTTGAAAATCTTAAAGTGATCGTTCACACAAAAATGACAAATCTACCCTTATTTTTTACCCTCATGTATTCCAAACCTGTATGGCTTTTGTTGTTTTTGTTTTGGACTTCCATAGTATGGGCTGAAAATTCAACGTAAGCCATTGGGCCCAAAGCTGTTTGGTTGCCATCATTCTTCAAAATACCTTCTTCTGTGAAAATTCTGTTGTCATTCACATCTCATTCCAAACACATTACAACTTCTGTACTATACAAAATAAGGTATGTAGAAGAATGTTGGTTTCGGTATTCGGTCCCATTGAAATCTACGGAATGGATTAAAAATCAATGGGACCTTTGTTCAAAATAATTTCTCATGTGAAAATTCTGTGCAATCCTTGTGCAATTTCACATCTTCTGTGGAAGACCCACACAAACATATTTTGTAAAATGCTATTAATCAATGTTTTTGAGTTTCATTGACTGATGGTTTCAGATCCCATTGGCTTCCAAGTCAATATACTGTACAGTAGGACCCAAAACAGTTATCATCATTCTTCAAATTATCTTATTTAGTAAAGACTTTATTATCATTATCATGATAATGAGTACATTTTTAATTTGGGTGAGCGATTTCATAGTTTCGCCTAATCTCAAGCTATACTACCATCAAACAAATGGTGAAACGGGCCTCACCAGATCTGGCAGCTTCTACTAGCAGCAGATTGGAGTGGAGATGCTCAGCAGACTGTGTGGCCCTTTAGCTTGGAAAGATGGAGCTTACATCGGAAATGCAATGGCCAAACATTCTGTAATATAACAAGACAGGAAAAGATCCAGCTCAGCTCATAACAAAGATCTCTCGCAAAAAAAAAAAATCTGATACGTTCAGCAGTCTCTTACTCTCAGACAATGCATTGCTGTTGACCCATTATTTCAGTAATGAAGTTAGTGACCCTGCATAACATATGCTGGTAACCTGAGGGTTATTAATCAAATGGCAGTACGGTGTGTAGTTACCTACCCAATCATTTTAGATGAACGGGACATGATAATTAGATTTCTAGATGATGTCTGTCCTTTGTGTGAGTCTGTGTGTGAGTGAGTGCTCTGCAGTAGTGTCTGCCCTGTGTGTGTGCGCACTGCAGTTAGTCATGTAAGAGTTCACCTATAAAGTATATCTCACAATAAAAAATGGGTATAGTATTTTACCCCCTTTTTTCTTTCTTCTTTTTGACAAATAAATTAACATACTCTGCAAAAATAGGCCTACATCAAATTGATTGAAAAGTGACATGAACTTTGAATTAAATAAAAAATAAATATAAATAGACTAAAATAAACTAAACTAAATAAATATAAATTAAAAATAACAGCAAAGTTGATTTTTATTATTATTAAAAAAGGTTAATCACTATTATTTTGATCAAATAAATGCATAAAATACTTATTTCAAAACATTAAAAAAAAATTATTATATATTCTGGGTGGATATAATATAATATAATATATCATAAAGTGTTCAGTGGATAAAATGTACATTTATGAGAAAAGGTGCGTTATTTCATGTAATTTTGAGAAAGTCTGTGAACTGTATCTTTAAATTTTCAGGACAGTTTGATGTGCTTTCTGCCTTATACAGGTTATCGTAAGTGCACAGTATCTGTGTATAGATACAGTACTGTACTATGCAGTATACTGTAAGTGTAAAAGTGTCTCATGGGAGTTATCAACTCTAATGGATGGTAATATAATAACCTAGGCCATATTAAAGGCCAGGTGCATCCTATGGTGTTTCCTCAAGATATCTGCATATTTCAAGACAATTATTTCCCTCTCACCTGGGTAGATAAATTCAGGGGTGCTTTAATGAATGTAGTCAAATACCTTCCGTGGCAGATAATTAAAGTTTCATGGGAAGTTATAATGAACCAAGACAATGCCATTACTGTAGGTACTGTAAGCAGTTTTTTGAAATAGTATAGTATGAAAGGTGTATATTGAAACACTGTAAGCATATAGTAAGCAAAAACAGTGCTATTTCTGAAACCTGGAACCAGGAGTCTTTGTAAAATCATGAAATATTACGTTTAAAAAGTGCCAGCCTCTAAAGTACATTTAGTACCCTTAAACACTTACAAAACCAAAATGAGAGAGAGAAAAAAAGGAGCTCCTGGTAAGTACTTAATTTATGATATTGTTGGCTTTGAACAGAGCTTAGTGCGATAGCTCTTTTTGAGGTGCTGGTTATTAAATGTAATTTTAAGTCTGAAGGAAATTTTGATTAATGCACATAGACACAAATTATGCTGCCATGTGTATTTACGCCTCAGTAGTTTGCAGTCTGTGCTGGTGAGTGGAAAAAGAGGAAATAGCAACTTTATTAACTTTTCATCTCTTCATAGCAAATGTCCTTCATTTTTTCAGAAAAAAAAATGTAAAGGGTTTTGCCAAACAATCTAAAAATGGACCTGGTAACACAGTAAATCAACTGATTTTCAAGTCAAGATACTGTTTGATATGAATTAATTGATCAGTTTTACAATTAAAGGCATTTTTAGGTTCAGTACAAGCTTAAGATCTATTTACATCATAATTTTGATCAATCAATCAATCAATCAATCAAGACCTGTCCCTAAAAAAAAATAAATTGCAGTACAGTGAAGTGCACTGGGCCATTTTTTGGAGGAATTATGTAAAGCAGAAATGTAAAGCTTATAATTTTGTAAAGACTCTTGCAGTAATTTTTTGAGCTGTTAAGCTGTGTAAGTCATTTTTAGTTGTTTAAGGGCGTTTTCGGTGTTATGTGAAAAGCTATTCAGTGATGCCCTGTTGGGAAATCATAATCATGTATATTACAGCGAGTATTCGGAGAATCTAATCTTTCTGTTGAGCATTGCAAACTGCCCTTTAGCAAAAAAATACACTTCTCCACTTTTGTTTTGTTGTATTATGAGTTTGTATGTACATGTTTTTGTGATGACAGCAGAATTACCCTTGCTCATTTAATACCAAGGTACCAATAAGTACATATCAGTGCAGTTTCCAAAAGAAATTAATACTAGAAGCAGTGATCAATAAAGCATAATTTTCGCACAATTACTAGAAGTATATCATGTTATGACTTCAAAGCAGTATTAATATGCTGGGAGATTTGAAAACTGATGCTTTTGAACGTTAGCTTCACACATATCCAGCATCATATCTATGGGTTTTCAAAGAGTAGCTCACGTGTTGATGCACTTTTTGCATAAAAAAAAAAAAATTGGAAAGATCTAACCATGGTTTGACAAAATGGATTGAATCTGTGTAAGAGGGAGTTGCATCAACAAATGCCTTTTGCTACTTGCTTTGCATTTATTAACACAGGTATGTTTAACATCAGTTAGGTTTAGGTTTGGTCTATTTCCAACATGATAGAGAATTAACTTTTTGCAGCAGTCCACATACCTATATATTAAATTCTGAACCATTGCGATAGGTAATAAATTGCTTTGCTTGTTATGTGTTTCAATTAAAGCTTGTGAAATAATGAATTCAACTAAAAACTGTTTAATGCAAGAAACATTGAGTAATATAAGCATTACTAAATAGTAGGGTTGTAACGGTATGAGATTTTCACTCCAAGACAGTAATATGAACCGCACTGGGGAAAAAGACAAACTGAGACTTAAATACACACACATATTAGACAGAGGGGCGGAGACACAGGTTAAACACTAAGGCAACAAATGACGTGGGCGGAGACATGAAAGAATAACTATGACAACAAACACAAGGGG
>JAUMHQ010000001.1:2739575-2751575 GCA_032361165.1 Enteromius paludinosus | reverse complement strand
AAAGGAGTCAAAAATCGAGTCCTGAGCAATCGATGTCAGCTAATTCAGCACCTGCACTGTAGACAGCGCCTTGTAACATCGGGCGTAGGAGGCAGCGACTTAAGAAGACTCCTAAGAGACAAGTTCGAGAAATACACTTAGAAAAGTTATCACTTAACGTAAGATATATCTTAAGAGTCTTCTTAGCGCGTGCATAGTCTGCGTTATCGAGAAACCGGGCCCAATTCAGTAGAATGAATCTTAATTTCCCACGGCTCTGAAATTGGACTAGCAGCAATTTCAGGACCCTCAGTTTTAGGACCCTATTTTTTTTGTGACAGTGCCATCCACTGACATTGAACTTTCCAGTTGTTTAAAAATGTGTGTGTGTGTGTGTCTCTCTCTCTCTGTATATATATATATATATATATATTTCTTTTTTTCCATTTATAATTATTATTTATATTTTTTTTTAATTGTAACTCATAGCAGGTATTGCACACTTTGTAATTAACGTCAACCCTAAACCCTAACCCTAACCCTACCCCTAAAAAAAATCCCATAAAAATCTATCTTGATACTATGTACAAACATTACTACACCAGGGTTCTCCATCTGCGGTCCTGAAAGAGCAGACGCCATTACATCACCCGGTTGGTAGATGGCGCTGTCACAAAAAACTAGGGTCCTAAAACTGCGGTACTAAAACTGAGGGTTCTGAAACTGCTGCTCCTCCAGTTGTGCAGGAATATACTGTTGTCTGTAAGGGCAACTGTTGTGTTGTGTCACAATTTTAGTTGCGTAACATGAATCATTATCTAATCAAACACGCATTTTAAATTTCAGAAGAGAAATCAGAACAAGTCATAATTAATTTTTTTTTTTTTATTGTTTTTCCCTCACCTATTTATTTAGGAATACAATGCAATGTAAATCATGCAAATTTATAAACCATTATGTAAAATCCTTCAGAATAAATCTGTAAAGTTCAGTGTGTGTTCCACACAGATTTTGGGCTCAACACAGATGAAAAAAGCAATTAATAAAGAAAAAAAAATATATATATGTATAGTGATTCCAATTTACAGACACAAATAGATACAATGCATGTTATGTGTACAGAGAGAGAGAACCAAAAAAATGGCAGTTGAAATGCAATGTAGTCAATTTAGTTATGTCACTGCTTTCGTTTAATTACTGCTGCTTGGTCTCGTTCCCTTTACTATTCAGTTAAGATGCAGGAACTGTAGCAATGTGGCACTCAATCATAATGTAATAATCTGGGATGTTTTTCTAACAGATCAATTTTGTTTTGCCTACAGTTGTGGGTGCTTATTTAGGGATTCATATTTCCCAGCAGTTCTGATCTGGCAGATTTAATTACACTGTGTCTAGACGGCATCTCCACCGCCAACACACACACACACACACACACAAATGTCATCAACATCTGCTCAACACTATACTGTATTGTTCATGTTCTCTGAATGCCAAAGGACAATCATATTCTTCAGCAAAGTAGTAAACTTGTACACCAGAGGGGAGAGACGAACCCACAACAGATGTCCCTTCTTCTTCTTGTGTCTAAGTGCTTCATTTTCCAGCCAGTAATGAAGATGAAACTTTGGTTCACATGAATTGCTCCTCTCACTTCCACTGAAGTTATAAAACCAGGTCTGGGTTGTAATTAGGGGCTCTGTTGTAAACATAATAACAGCTTTGGGTCTAACAGAATAGTCAACATCCATTTTTCTACTTTTTCTTTAACATGTAATATGGGACCGCTATTTATATAAAACAAGCAGTGATTATGTTTGAATGTGACTGGTGAATTGAAGCAGAGCTGGTCAATGCAGCACAGCACAAAGAGCCTTAATGAGTATAGTGTGGAGTGGAGAATAAAGCTTTATTAACCCATTAATGCTAGTTGATGGTGTTCTTGATGACGCACTGGAACATATTGAACAAAAAAAGCACAGCAGCGAGTGATTACTCACTTATAATGAATATTAAATATATAGGCTACTGTACAGAATGTATACATAGACAGAACAGTAAAAATATCTTCCTAATGGGAATGTGTGAATAAGTGAATGTTTTGCAAATAACATAATTTCGAGAGGATCGCTGGACGAATTAATCATACACGGCTGGCAGCCCATCATCATTCCCTCGTTAATTCGCACCCAATCGGATCCATTCCTCCTCGCTATAAATATCCCCACTTTTCCTTCTCCCACATCTCACTTTTGTGCATCCCTCCTCCGCCCCTTCTCCGCCTTTTTCCCATCAATTCACACCTTCCTCCGGGGGGTCAGGCGGAGATCGAGCCGAACGCTGAACTCTTACCCACGCTAGGGTTCAAACCATTAGGGTTCGGAGTCCGCCATTCTCCCAGCTCGCTCCTCGGACAGCATGCCAAATTTGCTATTTTTCTATTAATGATGAAGCCTGAACTCTTCAATAGAATTTGGCTCCAGTAGGACAAAAATGACATAAAAGTATCAACTTACTACATTTCTGCTGAACACTGGTAATTACTTTTTATGTTATAATGATACATTGAATATAATAATTTGTTGTTGTTTTTTCTCTCTATCTCTCTCTCTCTCAAATATATATATATAATTTATTAGTTATACTTTTTATAGTTTTAAGTATAATTGAAATATAATAAAAAACACAAAAATAAATTCTACTATAAATCCATCATTATTATTATTATTATTATGCAAGCATGCAAGGAATTAATTAAAAGAGGCATTAAAACATTTAAAATGTTGTATATGTTCAAATAAATGCTATTCTTTTGACATATAAAACAATAAATAAATAATAAATCTTGTACTATGGTTTCCACAAAAATATTAACATTGTCACACTCATGTGCCGTGAGGAGAACGCAGGAGTTGCAGAGTGTACAAAAGAGAGTCTTTTAATTATCAACTCAGGAACACAGGATACAACGCAGACATGAAGACATGTGCATGATGACATTAACATTAAGGACCGACAAGGGAGACTCTGGAACACGGTAATCATGGGAGAGGTGAAAACACCTGGGGAACACAGCTGGGAAAAAATTTACTCAGTGAACTATGGGCATACACATGGGGCAAGAGCACACAAGACTGACAAACATAGATTAATGTTTTCAAAAGCAGCATACAACGATTTCTGAAAAATCATGCAACATTGAAGAGTAAATCAGAATTTGCATCACAGAACAAATTAAATGTTGTGCAATATATAATAATATGTAAATAATTATTATTTCACAATATTGCTATTTTTACTGTATTTTTAATCCAGTAAATGAAGCGTTAGTAAATGAGGCATATATAGAGTATATGAGGCGTCTTTCAAGAACATAAAAAAATATTGTATGTAGAATAGTGTATGTATAATTACTTTTGTCTTAATTATCTGCTGGTAAGTATATTATAAACCCATCTTCAAATGTTGCTTATGCATATTTTAGCAAAAATGCTAAATTAATGCATGCTGGCTTGGTCAATAATATCCAATGGCTGTGATCCAATGCTTTGAAATCTTTGCTCTGCAAACCGCAAAGTATAATACAATATCCTAAATACAGAAAGTAGCACTTTATTTGATTCAGTATTGGTTTTTGTGTTGTCTCTCACTGACAGTCTTCCACCTGCAGCTGACCGCTTCTCTTGCAGGGTTTTGGCAGTGCCGTCGTTTAATTTTCCTCTCCGCTGTCTACAATCTGCTGTGGTTGCACTTTCTGCTGCGTACATGTACCTTTTTCCCGTGGCGCTCACTGTTCAAGCCTATCACACGGTGGTTTGGCTCTTACCTCACTAATTATCCACCATCCTTTAATTATTTTAGAGAAGTATTTTGGCCCAATATGACTCTCAGTTTTACAGGGTGAATTCATTTTCTCATCTCATTACACTTCATATAATCTTTGCTATAAGACTGTATGACTTGTAGAATATACATTTGCAGGAACACTCCCCCCCCCTGATTTTGGCATATTTGGGTATTTGTTGATGCCTCAAATTAAATTTGTCACACCATGTAATGCACTCCTAAAAGCCACTCAGATTTTCCACACCGAGAATTTTCTTTGTGAAATGTATAATAAAATAAAACCATTCTGCTGTAGAGCACAGGCTATTTCAGGACAGAATATAATAGCAATTTCATCTTGAGTGAAATTCATATTTACTACAAAGCATTTCTGGCATTGCTCATTTTTCTCATTTAAATGTCTGCTTGTTTTTTTTCCTCCCACTGCCTTGAACAAATTATCCACATGACATTTTGCCACCGAAACCACAAGCTCCACATCTGATTATTTATCCTCCAATAACATTCAGCCCCTTTTTGTTGCACAATATTATATTTAGCCCAGATTTAGACTATGGCTCATCACTTAGATGCGAGTTAGATGCGAGTTAGACTCAAATCACTCATGACTTAGAAAAACATTATTCTTGATTGATTTGACTGTATGTTAAGATGATAACTCAAGACGAGTCGGGAGGACGGCTCGGTCCTTGCATGCCCCCCAAAAAAGCTAGATAAGGACAGCAGCCGGATGCGAGCCCCCCAAAAAAACACTGTAAGAGGATGCTGGACGGGTCAGCAAGGGGGATTTTTTTTGTTTTGCGCGCTCCTTGGACTAGTTTCGGGAAGTTTCGAATGGATGAGCTAGCTTATATAGCGCTTTTAACAATACGGATTGTAGCAAAGCACTGAACATTATCAAGTAGGAAAATAGAGTGATGGTAATGTATAATGATGAGAATAAACTGTATTTATCAAATGCAGAGACGGTTTCTGTAGTCAAGATGACGATGATCACTAGAAATCAGGTGTCCCCAACTAAGCAAGCCAGAGGCGACAGCGGCAAGGAACCAAAACCCTATCCATGAGGGAATGGGGAAAAAAAAAACCTTGGGAGAACCAGGCTTAGTTGGGTCAAGTTCTCATCTGGCCGGACGCCCAGCAACTAATTTCCAGTTCAATTTTAAACATGTGTTAGATTGTGTAAGGACTTAGTGTGTGGAACAGGGTGGACTGGGGTGCTGGATCGTCCGGCGAACTGCTGGTAGAGACAGAGACGTGGATTAGTGGATTGGGAAAGAGAAGCAAGCAAGACAATATAAACATGTGTGGAATTAAAAGGGTATGGTTGGCAGGACTCGGGAAGGATGGCTGTCTCTGGGGGAGAGCTAGGACCTCTGTCGAGGCATGGGGAGGGGTGGGGGTAGCTTGATATCAGGAACCTCTGCGGAGGTTAGAAGGAGAAAAGCCTCTGCAGAGGCGTGAACGGGGGAAAGTTTTAAGACAAAGTACCTCTGCGGAGGCATGAAGGGAGAAGGTTGAGATAAGGAACCTCTGCGGAGGTTGGAAGGAGAAAAGACTCTGCGGAGGCAGTATGGTAGAGAAAACTATGCAGGGGTAGGGGTGGGATGTCTCTGCGGAGGCGGGACGGGGAGGAAAAATAGTTATATGAATAACATATATTTGTTTCTGACAGCGGGAATTGATGGCTAAATAAATCAATGACTAACATTAATCAATGGACCTAAAATGGGTGAATGGGAGCATAGAATACGTTACGTGACCGAGGAGAAGTGAAAGGCAATGCTGTGCTAGCGTCATGGAAGCATGGCTTGTGCGTCATGGGTGCACGGCTTGCGTATGACGTCGCGGCTTGCGAATGACATCATCAGGCGGTGCCGGCCGGTTCCGCGCTACCTTGCTGCTTGTGATTGAGAAGTTGCAACGCTGGGCTTTGTTGCTTCTGGGCTAAGGAAAATAGCGGAGGGCCGGCGAGTGGTAAGTAATGAGGATTCTTTCACTTGAATTGCTTTGGCAGATTGCACGATGAATGAGATCTAAGAGCGTGCGGGCAAGGCCTCGAATAGGAAGCCGCGGTCTCTCGTGGAGGTTCAGACCGGCTGAGTGTTGAGCTTGAGCTGTAGCAGATTGTTGGAAGGCAGGCTGAGGAATCTGGTCCTCACGGAGGAAGGCAGGCCAGGATGTGTCATCGGTCGTGCGATTCCGAAGAATGCGCGAAAGGCGAGGTGCGGAAGGAAAGAGAACAGGGCTATTTATAATGGGTAGCAGGGGATTTGTTTGGGCAGGTGTAATGAGGAGGTTGATTAGGTGATGAGGTGCCAGCCGTGATTAATCGAACACGCTCCTCTCGAAACTAGTTAATTTGTAAAAACTTCACATAAATTCCCTGAGAGACAGAGAGAAAAGTAATTCTCTAATAATCTTTTCTTTCAGATGACTGCTGTGAATGGACTATTGAGTCATCTGAATCAAAATATCTAATTCATACGCAATGGTCTGAATGAGTCAAACTATGAATGAATTAGATCAACTGATTCACTGAAAATATCTTAAATGAACATTGCTTAGTCTTTGCTTCATGCTCAAAGGACAGCTTGAAAGATATGCAGTAAAAAACAACTGCAGTCTGTTCAAAGCCCTTATATTATTGCATGCTTTTATGATCCTGTATGTTGCTTTTGTGTCCTTTTTGAAACTCACAACCTCCAGTCACCATTAATCATGCAGTACTTTGTTAAAAACGATTTATTTTGTGCCTCTACAGAAGAAAACGTTCTAGAGGTTTAGGTATGATTGACATGGCAAGGGTGAATTATGACAGAATTAGCATTTTACATTTCTTTAATATAGTCTAAATGCGGAATGAGTGATTAAATGCACATCTTAATGAATCTTTTCCTTGTGGAAATGCCCTTTCAATGTGATTTGATTAGGTTTTGCTTTCCTTCTGGAAATATAAAAATTACGATCTCATGAGGATGGCAAAACCTACCTACACACAGTCATACACATACAGAGATGAAAACCCGCTATTAAATAATGAAAGGTAAAAATGTTTTGACAAGTCTGTTCTCCTCTAGTGCCCCAGCCTGTAATTGTTATCACAAGGGACCTTTCATTCAGATAAGAGCGAGTGAACTGTCTTTTTACAAAGTGAATTTTCAACTTTTTTTTTTTTTTTATTGTTTAATGGCTCTCTGTTGGCCTGCAAAAAGCTCTATTTTGCTCAGTCATATGAACCCCACTTGAAGTTTACCAGCATACAACTGTGTATATGTGTGTAGTTATGAGCTTGTGTGTATGTTTAACAGTATCCATGCTTTATGAGTATGAAATTAAAATAACTAGCAGGTAAACAGAGTTTGCACTTCATCCTGGAGGACATCTCGCGCACTTTCATGTTCAAGGACCTGTTTTCATAATTTCTACCTCTCACAAAAAGGCACATTTCAAAAAGGACAACATCCACATTAAACACCCACTTGTCAGGAGTACAGCACACACACGGCCTGCTGGGAATGAAGGGCTGATTGTGACCTCATCATAAATGCCGATAGCTGATGACTGAGGCAGTTAACGTTAATCAACTGAGGTTGAGATTCAGATCATCTGTGTAGGATTTTCTCTAAGCTTTTAGCATTTGCTGTTGATGCGAAAGGGGTGAAATTATTGTTTTTGTTCAGTATAATCTTAAAAATGCATCTTTATTGGAATCCTTGGTTCCATGTAGATCATCCAAGGAATCTTTCTATTTCACAAAATATCGTTAGAATGTTCTTCACAGGTTAAAAAGGAACCAAAATGATGTTTCTATGGTATTTCTTAGATGCCATTAATGTATTATGGCAATGTTCAGTCGCATTAACACATGTGGTTTGAAGTAGAACATCCATGAAATATTTTTAGATCATTGGCCTCAAACTTAATTCCTGGAGAGCCACAGCTCTGCACAGTTTTGCTTCAACCCTAATCAAACACACCTGATCCAGCTAATCGAGGTCTTTAGGATCACTAGAAACTTCCAAGCAGGTGTGATTTGGAGCTGGTTTGAGCTAAACTGTGCAGAGCTGTGTCCCTTCAGGAACTGATTTTCAGACCAATGCTTTAGTTTAACAGAATGTTCTTCACAGTTTAGAAATTAACAAAAATTATGGTTCCTTGACTTTATTTACATGACATTAATTAATGATGGCATTGGTTTGTGGCATTAACATCCATGGTTCCATATAGAACATCCATGGAATCCATGGAATCTTTCTATTCCATGAAAAGTTCTTTAGACCATTAGATTGTTCTTCACATTTTAAGAAGGATCCAGAATGATGGGTCCATGGAATTACTAATATGGCATTAATGAATGATAGCATTGTTCTATGAACTTAACAGGTAGAACATCCATGAAATCTTTCCATTCCCACAAAGGTTTCTTTAGATCATCAGAATGTTCTTGAAATTTTAAGAAGGAACCACAATTAGCATTGCTAAGATGGCGTTAATGAATGATGGCATTATTTTATGGCATTAACATTCGTGGTTTCAGTTAAAGCAACCATGAAATCTTTTCATTCCACAAAAGGTTCTTTAGATCATTCGCATGTTCGTCCCAGTTTGAGAAGGAACTAAAATGACAGATCTATGGCATTGCTTTTGGACCCTTTATTTTAAAGGATATGAAGTATTTGTTGTTTTCTTATATAGCAAGAGTGTCTCTAAGTCAGCTTTAGCATCATAAATTGGGTAAATACTGCACAGGCTTGAAGAAACTAGCAGCCGTTGTGAAACGAGACACATACGGCGGCTCTAAAATTCAGACCTATCTTTAATTCATGATTCACTTTGCGAGAACTGAAGCTGTAGCAGTTTTGTGTGCCGATAAAGAGAAAACCCAAGAAGCTAGTCTTAATGGGTGAGATTTTCAGTCAGTTTCTGAGGTGGTGTGGGCAGTTCTGATGGAATGAGCTCTGCAGGGGAAACACTCATTGATGGGGCGGAAGCAAAATGCCTAACTGAGAAAGAAATAAAGACGAACATCTGTTAGCCCTCAGGCATCATTTCAAAATGCCTGCAATGAGTAGAGAGAGAGCAGAGAGGTGATTAAAACAGAGAGAGAGAGATGGGGGTAGCCATACTCTTGCATGAAAAAGACAAAATGATCAACTTTGGGAAAAGGTTTCCTTTGTTTAAGAATTAATTTATCATTTCTTTTATTAATGATAATCACCATGTATCCTCAGTAATGACTTAGGACATCTTCATTTCATTTGAGAACAAATGTATTCATTATTGGTCACATTGGTTCACACTGTGGTGGTAATGCAATGTTTTGAGCAATGATCTCGTCTGAAGTTCGTCGTTGCCTGGTTTTATTTTTGGCCATGCAAATGTAAATAAATAAAAATAATATATTATTAATTATTAATATATTATATTATATTGAAATGGATGTGTATTGTGAGAAGTGCTATAAATAAAATTTAAATAAAATATAAAATTTAACTTGACTTATTGTTCTAATAACAATAATAATGAGGAAAAAAATGTCAGGGGATATTAAAAGACAACATTATACAGCATAACAACAACAATAATAATAATAATAATAATAATAGTAATAATAAAATGTATTATATTTTAACATAATATAATATTAATAACTAATACATTAATAAATAAATATATGGTCATAATAACATTATTGCAATTGTATGTGCATATTAATTATGTATATATTGTATTATTTTATATGAGCATATAATACAAGTACATATCTAAACATATATAATTATGTAATTAATACAGTATATTGCAGTATATTATATATTTGCTTAAGCTTTGATATGTATTTGTGTCATTATTTATGTTTATCGTTATTAAACTTTTTAATCATGCTAAAATTTAATTGTTTTGTCAACATGTCTTTAAATTGCTTTCACATGTTGAGCTGATTCACAGAATATCAAATCGTTATGAGTGGTCACTCAGCTCCATGTTTCCAGCTCAAATGTGTTAAATGCCCCCCTCTCGTCTGCATTCCCCTCCTTGTGCCTCAAATCGTCGCTTGTTAGCTCGCCTCTCCGGCAGACTCTCAATCACACATGAGACCTTTGCTTGGTTTGCTCAGGCCCGCGTCTGACATTTCTCATTCTCATATGAAGACTTCACATTTTCCCTCGTCGGTGGAAGTCACTGCCTCACTGACCTTTCTCTTCCCAAAGCTTTAATTAGGCTGGGCTTTGCCTGATCAGCTTCCCGGTTCACCCACGGTTTGGCTTTACTCCCCCTCGCCCCGTCGACAAGCTCGCACGCTCATGCATGTGTCTTTGGAAAGATAATTGCAGGATAACGGGTTGATCTTTTTGGGGAAAGAATTGTACTCAAGTTTTCATGTAGAGAGAGAGAGATAATGAAAGGATGTGTGCACACAAAGAGAATAAGAGATGAAAAACATTGAAAGCACATTATAGACAAAAACCTTGCTTCTGAGCTAAAGGGTTCCACCATGAAAGATTAATGCTGTCTTTCTGCTTTGACATTTGCTTCTTCATTATAAAAGGAGGACATTATTACATTATCTAATATCTCTTATTGTTAATTGATAATTTATTGTTTCTATTTATACTCTTAAGAATAAAGTTGTGGTTCCCAGTTGTGGTTCCCTAAAGAACCTTTTGTGAGCAGTTCATGCTCTTCCAAACCTATATGAGTTTGTTTCTTATTCTACCATTGAAGTCAATGGCTACCAGCAACTGTATGGCTACTAAAATTTTACTATATATCTACTTTTGTGCTCAGCAGAAGAAAAAAAGTCATGTAGGTTTGAAACACCATAATGATGACAAAAAAAAAATATATATATGGGTAAACGTTTTTTTTCCACTATAAAGAAGCTTTTTTTGCAATAAAACACGGATGTTAAAGATCCTTCATGGAAGCATATAGATGCCAATAAAGAACCTGTTTTTGAGAGTGTAGTATGTAGTACTGTATTTTTAAAGTTTTTTGATCGTTTTAAAGGTATTCGATGCTGGAATAAGTTATAAGCAGTTTCTCCTGTCGCCTGGCAACCCCACGAGTTCCATCCACTCCCTCAAAGACGAGCCCTAAAACTGAGCCATCAGCACAATCTTTCAGTCAGAGCACAAGACTGTGCCTCCTGAGAAAGATTTGTAACATTTAGCCCATTTTCGTTGTGTTTTTAATCGTCCTGACCTTCAGCAACAGCAGTAAACTGCACATACATTGTCTCAGCCACTAGATGGAGGTTATTCTTCAGTGTTGTGAGCTGATGTTTATGTGGCAAGTGTTTTTCATTTACATTAAAATGGGTTGTGTTTTTTCTGTATGGAGTAGTCAGCAGTTTTACATTTGCATTTTCCATGTCTGAAATGAAAATGCATTTAGCAAATCTGTTTTCCAAATGCATGTGATAAATCTTATTGTAAACAATTCATGCATTATGCAGGATTACTCCAATCATTTAGTCATTTTGAAGCACTGCAAGCTTACGTTCTATATATACATGTATATATATACAGTAGTTCGCAAGGGAGAATCAGAACCTCATGTAAGTTGTGCAAAAGCTCAGGAGACCAGAGAGATGGTGAGCTCCAGTGTCCAGACAAATCCAAAAGGCTAGCCGGGTCCCTGCCGTGGGGGCTTTTGAAACATGTTGAGGTCGCACCTCTTGTGGGTCAACGAGCCAATAGTGTGTTGCTAATTTGGAGGGACATTTTATGATTGCTTCTAAGCATGGTGATTTGCATATACACTGGATTGGTGGTCGATATCCAAATTAGAAGATATCCTTAAAACACGGAATCTTGCAAAGATATCAACATATATCATACACTCTCAATTAGATCGTCTGAAGAGGAGTCCTTAGATACCAATCATGGAATGTGTTGACCATACGATGTGACATTGATAATAGTGATCTATCAAAGACATGCCTAAAACGGTATACCAGTGTTTAGTATATAGTGTGTTTCCGTTTAGCTGCGTTCACACCGGACGCGAATTGCGGGAATCGCGCCCCAGGATGTCTAATTGCGTCTTTGCATTGACTTAACATGTAAATCACTCGCGGGTGCCGCTTCATCCACGTCCGGTGTGAACGCAGCATTTCGCGCGAAAGAATTGAGGTGTCTACGGTGTGGAGTGAGTGCTGCAGGTCACAAT
>JAUMHQ010000001.1:2725130-2739475 GCA_032361165.1 Enteromius paludinosus | reverse complement strand
ACACACACACACACACACACACACACACACACACACACACACACACACACACACACACACACACACACACACAATACCCATCTCCCAAGGCAACCTTAAATAACAGCACCTTGGATGTTTTGTGAACACCTTGAGCACTCACCTGGGACCCGACACAGCATTTCACCCTAATTGGTCAGTTCTCCTGTGAGCAAACAATAGCCTTGGTTAATAAGGCAATATGGACGGGTTCACCACCTGCATCTCTAATGCGAGCAGAAAAACCGAACAACACAGCTCTGAGTTCAGAGAGCAGAGTCGGTCCTCAGATCTGTGGCATCAGCAAGGGAAGAAAAGCAACTTAGCGTCATTCCTGTGCTGGATGCAGGGGGAAATGGGCCCACCTGTACACACCTACAAAGAGTGTTGCAGAGATTTGTGTGTGCTGAAAACATAAGCGTAAGCACTGTAAGGCAAAACAGCATGGTTTACAGTTTTTTTAATGATGTTTAGTCATCAGAGGAGGAAAGAGCATGTGTGCTGCAGCATTTTGTATGTGTGTGTGTGTGTATGTACATAAATAGGGACTGCATATGCGACTGTGCAAGCTTATGTACACATTTTTTAACAAGACTTTATTTTCATCTGATCACAAATTCAATAAGCATAGATTAACTGTCCTCTACTGGTCAATAAGTTCATAATAGCATTAACTCTCTCTGGTGCTGTGTTTATGCGGCACCCTCCTTCTAATTCTTTTTTAAACAACTGTGCATTGTTGGATTTAACAGGACAGTCTTTTAACAAACCAAAAATATGCTTACATTTTTTTAAGTTTAAAGTTTTAAGAAAGTTTATCTCCATACTTTATTTTATTATTTCTGGATATTTAATGTTTTATTTTATTTAGTTGCTTCTTTAACAAATTAGAGTCTTCTAAATGTTTTGTCACTTTTAAAAGAGAAATATTTGTCACTCTCATTTCATTCCAAACCCATATTATTATTATTATTATTATTATCGTTATCATTATTGTTATTATTATTATTATTATCGTTATCATTATTATTATTATTATTATCGCTATCGTTATCATTATCATTATCATTATTATTATTTTTTTTTATTATTATTATTATTATTTTTTTTTATGTTATTCATTTGTGTAATAATAAAATAAATAAATAAAGGAAAAATGAAAGACGTGAGGATTTCATTCAAA
Source organism: Enteromius paludinosus (assembly GCA_032361165.1). Taxonomy (NCBI): domain Eukaryota; kingdom Metazoa; phylum Chordata; class Actinopteri; order Cypriniformes; family Cyprinidae; genus Enteromius; species Enteromius paludinosus. Next base: position 2,738,274 of record JAUMHQ010000001.1, on the reverse strand, counting down.
TTGAAAAGGAATAAAAGCAAAAAAGGACATAAAAGTACTGTAAAAGTAGTGAAAATGACTCATATACTAAACTGTTGTGAAGTCGGATTTAAATTTAAGTAGTTGTTCACTGAGAATCTTCCTAGGGAGCACAAACCCACACTGAAACAATGTGAGAAGCATCCACTTAAATAGATCATCACATTTGGAACGTAGTTGAAGTTGGACTTTTTTCATAGACAATAGCGTCAAACATATTACTGCTGTCATTTATTTTTTAATATCCATGCTAAAATAATTGTTTTTTATGAATAAATGACTCAAGTATGATTAGTTCTGAAGTGAGATGAACACCGCTGTGTTGTATGGGAAAAAAGAAAGAATACTGCAGTATTGGCTCAACAGAGAGGATGAAATTTAAAATATAGAAAAACAATGTTAAGATGTTTCATAATTAATCATCCAGTTTGCACTTGCAGAAACTTTGAGAAGAGACCTAAAATAAAACATTTTTAGTTATTTGTTTAATATAACTTTTTTTATACTCATATGATTACAGTATAATTCAATTAACCATGCAAAGTCAAAAAAACACTTTCGTGTTTATTTTTACCTTACTTGCTCAACGACTCCCAAACGATTCACTCAGGGATTAATTTTCCAAAATTAAGGGGCACTAAGTTTCATGCTGAGCCTTTGCATCACATGTTTAGGTCTGGACTACAATTTGTTTTCTCCTCTTCTGTACGTAGGCAACATATACCTAAAAAAGGAATCTGATTTGGCTCAGTAGACCATTTATCCAATTCAGGTTAGCAGTTACAAAAAAAAGGCATTCGTGACCGACCTCGTTATAGTCAGGATTTACGGGAGTGAGACAATCCAATTAGTTTAAGATGGAGCCGAAACATGTTCCTAATTTCATTAATATTCTATCAGAGGCGACGTAGCACTGCACAGCGGGACTCAAAGATTCTCCACCGCACACTCTCTAAGCATCTCTCCAGCCACCTCATCTGCTGCTTCATTAACCTTTGTCTTCCCAGAAACCTCTGCTCTTATGCTTCAAGTCACTGATAGGGACTTAACATACAGAATCAGTGAAAAGATACGGAGGTGGATTTTGCAAGGCTGCATGAGTATGCAGACGGAGAAAAGAAGATAAAATTAATTGCCCTTGGTAATGTGTGACTCACTTTATAAAAGGAAAGTCGGCAAGGCCAGCACAGACCAGCCTTAATTTTATCTAAAAGTAGAATTACTTGTTCTTGAATTATCTGCATTTCACTTCATAGTGCTGATCAAAGCTTTGCAAAGTAGGTGTGCGAAATAGCATAATCTGTATTTTTTACTACATTTCTATGGAGCATCCGCAGTGTCTCAGGCTCAGATTCTTTCTTTTCTTTGTTACCTGCGTCTCTCTGTCTTTTCCTGTTCCTTCCATCTATTTCTGCACAACTGAAGGTCAAACGACAGTCAGTGAGACACGTGCATCTGCATATTGTATTTTCATCTGTCTGCGTCGTCAGGTATAGGAATGCAGATGGAGAGGCATTAATCCATAACAGCTTCAAAGCATGTGACAGCTTGTAGGACTGATATATGCGCTTAAATTCAGTATGTTGAATTCTAGCATGATCTGAATACAATCTGAACATGTCTGACTTAAAGGAACAGTTGACACAGAAATGTTAATGCTACTGTATTTTTGACATCTGGTATTAAAATCTGTTTCAGATCAGTCTCACGTGAACAAGTGTCTCTGATTTCATGTCCATGTCACACAAATCTCTCACTGTGTTAAGAAAGTACAAGAAGTATACAACATGTATATTTATAGTTGCATTTTGCTTATGCATGGATTCAATAACGTTAGCATTTACTTTCACAAAGGCAGCCATATATGTTGAACTAATGTGGGTTGAATGCTTGGTTTGCATTCACTATTGAATTTACACTTTTAAGAGTTTGGCTATATTAACAGAGTTAATAGGAATAGCTTTATGAGAGAACTGACGAAACAAATGGTTGGTTGGTTGATTGATTGATTGATTGATTGATTGATTTGGTTGGATTGGCATTTTTGGTGCTCCAGAGTTTTCACAATTGTAGTGTTTATTTAAGGTGGTTTTGCATTAATATGATCAATCCGTCACACTTTTAGAACCCAGCAAAAACTGAGACTTGGTACGATAAAAGCTTGCTGCCAATTCAGTTACTCTCCAATTTATCTCCAACATCCATTAACACTGGACAAAAATGGTGTAGGAGATTCTAGCAGTTGTGGTAGCATAAATACATGGTTACTAGAAAAATAAGTGACTCCTAAACCTGAAATTTTAAAGTAGAAAGACTAAAACAGTATTTATACATACTCTCATTTAAAGGTCCCATATTGTACACCTTTCTGTCCTTAAGAATATATATTTGTGAAAAGTACCGAAAACCATCTTAGTATGTTTTTACAGCTTCTCTGTCAGGAGCTCTGCCAAAAACTGTCTAATTAATATTCATGAGCCTCTCTTCTGATTGGCCTGTTGTTTTCTCAGTGACGCATGACCAGGACAATCAAAGGCACCAAGACCCGTCATAGCGCCAGCTGGATACAAAAACAACTGGAATACTGGAGGCAGCCCATTCAAACCAGCACAGATTTGGCTTCATAAGGAGCTTAAAATATCATTGTGTTGTGATGCTGGGTTCCAGAATCAACGTAATACAGCCTTAAATTAGAAATATGAGTGCATACCTGATGCCACTGCCAGACAAAAAAATAAAAAATAAACACAATAACTGTGGTTAAATGATAAAACAAGCTAACTAGACAGAAACGAGTATTTCAAAAATACTAAAAGTTTTTTCTAGGCATACTTCTTAAAATCTTCAGTAAAGTATTGTCTTTTGTTGTTATGGTGCGTTTAAAGTTTATGAATTGTCTGCATTCGTGTGGGTGAAACAACAAACTGACCATTTATATATAATCATTTGTAATTTTATATACATCGTTGTGAATAATTGTAGCTGGAATAAGAACGTAGCTGTAAAAAATGGTGCCTGCTGAAACTGAAATGTGACTAGACACGGTGAGTTAATCTTTACGATACACGTTAGATGTGATCCACCTCATAGTACCAATCCTGTCAGATTGTACATCCTTGGACTGAACGTTCAGGTCAGCCGATCTGGCTTCATGCATTAAAGTTAACCATGTCGACATGTTTTCGTCTTGTTTTTGCTCAGAAATGACGCAATGTTGTCTTGGGATTTGGCAAAGGGATGGTGGGCGGTGCTCGGTTGATGACTGAAGTCAGTGACTGATTAGGTCTAACATCACATTTTTACGGAAGTCACAATGGCTCATGATAAATCACAGCTACTTTATGCAGACTGTGTGCAGTTTACTGTAGATTGAGTGTTTTGAAACTTACATGGTAGTTACATCAGCCCCTAGACCTCACTTTTGAGGTTTTCAAAATTTGAGACCAATACGTTTTAACAATGCAACATATTTTAAAAATAGCACTAATCAGATGAAAGAAAGCAAGGTATCCATCAATAGACCCGCCCAAGAACTGCTGATTGGTTGGCATTTGGGTCATGTTAGTTGAGTTGGCAGTAATGATTGATGAGCTTGATTTCTGGGTTTCAGCCACTATGGTTAGCATTAGCATGTCCCGTTTGACGAATAGGCTGACAAGCTCTGCTGCCCTGATCTACTTAATAATACTATTGCCCTGGAGAGCTGTGTCAAGAGCGCAATTGAAATGGAAAGTGATTCCGAAGTGGACACTAACGGTTTTATGTGCCCGGAAAGAAACAGGACAGGTCCTTGAACAAGTTGCATTGACCCGTATTACAGCAGCAAGAGGGCTATTGATCTGATAACGTAATCGAAACTTGTGTCCATAAAGTTGCTATGAGAAGAGTCAAGATCCAGTCTGTTTAAAGCTTTACAAACTCAGCGGAACCGAAAAAAATCGAGCCTTTAGCAGTTCAAGCGTTCAGTGAGGGTGTAAACCGGGGAGCTCAGGCACACAATCCTAAGACCCGACACCTCCAGCTCTCTGTCAATGATAAGGTTTCCAAACGGTTCAGCCTCGCTGATTCAATTATTTTTGAGGCTGATTATATTTATTTATTTATTTTGAAATTGGCACAAACTTAAGACTAGTGGCACACTAAAACAGAAAAAGACAAAAAAAAAAACTCTAGGGAAATTATAGATTTAACGGTCTGGCTGCGCTTTAGGGTGAGTTAAGTGCGCACGCTCATGCCGTAATGAATTACTCACTGGAGTGTTTTACAAGATTGACAGCGTTAAAGAGATTTATGTTGGTGATCCACTGCGATTATGATGAGATCAGACCGAGTAAATCAGGGATTGGAAATGAAGATATCACATTCAACGCAAGTCGTGCTGCCACAAGTTTGAAAGTGTTCATTAAGACTTGCAAATTAGGAACACGGTTTGTGAGTTCATCAAATTTATGAGCTTCCTGTCTTGTGTGTGAAACACAAATTGAGATGCAGTGTTGATGTTTTCATTTTTTGATTTACTTGAATTGTTATTGACTTGTATTTATTTTTGAGGAAGCATTCCAGGTTATACTGTAAAGTTAAACTCTGTATATGTATATTAACCATAAACGTGCTTCATATGTGTGAGTGTTTACATAACATAAATAAAATTATCAATTTTTTAATTGTAATATATAAATATAGTAATAATTAGTCTTTAAAATAAATGTTTAATATATTGAACTATTGCTAGAATCTAACAATGCTTATATTTTAATTAATGTATCTGTTTATTTATCATATTGTTTCATAAATCCTGTGCAAAATGGTTTTCTGTGTCCACTTTTTCCCAGTCTTGAGTGTCAAAGAATCCTTTAGAAAACCTTCTATAATTCTTAATAATTTTACCATATAAACATATACGTATGTAAAGGAACCATAAAAACATATATGTAAAGGAAAAATGTAATATTGTAAAATATTATTGCGATGTGAAATAACAATCTTCTATTTTAATATACATTAAAATCGAATTTATTCCTGTGATGCAAAGCTGAATTTTCAGCATCATTACTTCAGTCTTCAGTGTCACAAGATCCTTGATTTATGATTCTTGAATGAATAAAATGAAAAAAAGAGCATTTATTTTAAATAGAAATCCTTTCTAACAATATACACTACCATTCAAAAGTTTGGGGTCAGTAATTATTATTATTATTATTATTATTTATTTATTTTTAATTTTTTTATTGAAAGAAATTACATTTTCATTCAGGATGTTAAATTTATAAGAAGTGATGGCAAAGATTTATACTGTTAGAAATGTAACATTTTATTCATCAAAGAACCCTAAAAAAACAAGTACTGTATTGTAGTTTCCAAAAAAATATTTGCCATCACAACTTTGCCAACATGGATAATTCTTATAATAAATCAGCATATGAGAATGATTTCTAAACTTTAGTCTGGAGGAATGACTGATGGAAGTTCAGATTTGCATCACAGATTTGCATCACAGAAATAAATAAAAATAGAAACCCATTATTTTAAATGGCAAAATTTTTCACAATATTACTTTGCTTTGATCAAATAAATGCAGCCTTGATGAAGAAACATCTTTAAAAATATATGAAAAATCTTACTGACTGGTAGTATATCATTAGTCTTGTTATTGCAGTCTCTCAACATTTTACAATGTCTGTTTGTGGACAGAAGAAGACCCCGGATGAAGTTCCTGGAGTCCACTAGCTGAGACAGCAAAGACACTCTGCAGAGACTAAAGAAGCTGTTTTCTGTCTTTCAGATCATGCTGTTGACAGATCCAGAGGTGGAGAGCAGTTTGCTCATTAGCTCAGATGAAGGAGCCACCTATCAAAAATATCGCCTCAACTTCTACATCCTCAGCTTGCTGTTTCACCCTGAGCAGGAGGACTGGATCCTCGCCTATGGCCACGACCAGAAGGTGCAGAATCATTTCCGCTAAATCATTCCTATAAATATAGCAAACAGCTTCTAATTATGGCATGAAGCTTTCAGCAAGGCACCGTTCATGTGGATCTCTACTTATCAAGCTGTTTTATTTCCAAATATAACCAAAGCCAAAGGAAAAACAAATTTATATTATTTACATTGCTGATTCTAGGCACAAACGGCAAAGCAAGACATAACAGTAATGGAAGTATGCGTGCTAATGGATGCTAATCCGTATTTAGGCTTGAAATATGTCCTTAGAAGGCAATTATCAATGCAAGAAAAAATACGTCTTAAAGAGACAATTTCAGTGAGCTTAAAGTTGGCAATTAAGACAATTTATGGATCCCCAGTCGCAGGGAATTATCATTAATTATATGGTTTTGAGCTCATGGTTTAGGGCTAATAAATTATGAAAATGTTTTATTCTTCTGAAAAGATTGTTTAAGCATCAGATTTAATCATATAAAAATAATTTTACTAGTCAAGATTTGTTTTATATTTATTTATTTTCCTGGTGCAGCAGATGAATCATTTTAATCTCTCTCCCCTCCCCCCTTTAATTTTGGACTAGATCCATTCCAGAATTGATTAGATATTTTTATACTCCTTAATGTGGATTTAAATGAAATAAAAAAATTTTTTTTTTGCGCCAAATGTATATTCAAAAAGAGGTTTTTCTTCTCAATCATGTAAAAACAAGTATAAATTCAAACAACAAAACTAGTAGTGTCAAGCCAGTTTCAGTTTCGAGCCTCAAGTGATGGTGTTAAACTGCATTGACTTCAATTTTAACAAATCAACATTGATTTCATCCTTGAAGGAGGGCCACTGACAATGAATTACAAATAACTGAACACAATCAAAAGGAATTATCAGCCAATTAAAGGCTAATAGTTGCCTGTTTGCACAGTGTGCATGGCTAGCCACCACTGAAAGCTGCAAAAGCAAACAGCATAAAAAAAAAACAATCACTAGTGTAATTAAACCCTATCCAAATCTATGCCACACATAAATGCATAATTCATTAGTGTTGACAGTTTTGCTGCCATGGTGTCATTGGCAAGGTTCCTGAATTTGTTGAGGTTTTTTTTTTTTATGATGACAGTAAACAGAGAAACAAGCTAAAATGAAAAGCTCAGTAACCTTCAACACTTGTGCCTCGCTGCAAAAAAAAAGCTTAAAACAAGACAATGCTGGTGCTAAACCAACTAAGCGGCAATTCGGCCAGGGTGGGAGAACCAGCTAAGACCAGTTTAGGCCTCTTTGAGAAGTTGTTTTCAGCAGAGCTCTACTCTTCGCTTCTGCCTGATTTGATCCAGTTTGATTCGTTCTGTTGGTTTCCTATAAGTCTGTGTCTAAATATGACCAAGCTCCATCCACCCACTGTCAGGATGTTATATTGGATAAGAGATTGTGATATCACAGTTCCCAACTGATGCAAATACAAGTGCTGCATTGAACCCCCCCACTGTTTTAGAAATGTCTCGCAAAACCTGGCAAAAATATGCTGCTTTGTGCAAGGCAAGGGAAGTTTCACACCTAGAGAAAACTTTTGCTAAACACTTTAACAAACGCCACATTTCATTCCAAAGTGCTGTAATTACTAGTGTGACATGTTTATGTTTGCCATTTATATAAAATGATTTCTCCCAAAGAACTGTGCACATAAATAGGATGTTTACTGCCATACTGAGAAACATATACGTGAGTCATTTTTATGCCCCATTTAGTGAATGCAAGATCTCAGTGTTTGTTTTCTCGCTGATTGCCAATTTTCCGGTGTCATTATACTAATTTTGAAATGATCATTTTAAGATTTTATTTTGTTCTGTCTTTTATTGGGAAGTCATTCATAATTGAATTAGCTCTCATCCAAAACCTAGTTAGCTCTTTACGTAAGTAGCATTTTACGTCTTCTTAGGCACACTTCTAATGCAAATTTTGTTCCCAATGTGCGACGGCTTCTAAGATACCTTGTTTTGCATTGATTTTAATGCAGCACATGTACTCTACTAAAAAGAGTTTGTAAAAGTTTTAGGAATTATACGGTATTAGGAATGTACATTAGGAAGTATCATCAGAAGTACAGTAAGTGCTCTAAAATGGTAAAATCACATTTACAAATGCATTTTTTTTAGGCAGTAAATGTTGGTTATGTCTTAAATTAATGTAAACCTTTAGGAGAAAATCTGTGTCAAAATATTAGATCTGTGCATTAGGTCTTAGAGTGACAGCAGCCTAATAATACTGCTGCTGCCTGTAGAATTGATGCTGACCAAAGATGAAAAGAAAAACAAAAAAACAAAACTCTTACTGCACTTGAATAAATAATATTTGTAGCAATAATACAAATTAATGTTTAATAATACAGGATTTATGATGCCAGTATTGGATTATTTGTAAATAAAGAGAACAGCATGTAGATTGTTTGAAAATAGTTTTTTATTTTGTTTTACTATGTGTTAAAACATGGTAAAAGCTCCTCAATCAAATATATGGAGTGAATATATAATTATATATTTTTTTCATAACTGATTTTGAACGTGGAAGAGCTGCGAAGTCATGCAAAACAGGTAGCACCAAAAAAGGGAAAAAAAAAAGTCTGCAGTTGGCTAAAAGAAACACGTCAAAGAAAATGCTTTTTGTGTACTTTATAGTTGCTGAAGGAAATTTCAAAATTAGGTTTCATAATGGCTCATAATTTCATCTGGCCTTTGAAGAAAGACTAGGCAGGGAAGCAGTTGACTAGTTGACTTGTCAAAAAAAAATATGTACCTCGGTGCACTTTTTGTGCAGCAGTGTTTTTATGTGACTTACTGCACATTTCTCAATTTCACTGAAGTTTCAAAGAGAAATATCTACTAATATTGTCGCTAATACACAGTTTTAATACCTGATCCATCACACGTTTTTATTACATTGACATAGGTAAGTATTGCTGTGTTATATTGCTTTACTTACATATCCCGATGGTTCAGGATTGGAACTGGAGCTTATAAGTGCAAGGCCATATCATGTGAGCTACCGAGTAAACCTACTGTCTTTGAAAACCCATAGATATGAAGCTGGATGTGTGACATTAACGTTCAAAAGCATCCGTTTTCAAATCTCCCAGCATATTTACACAGCTTTTAAGTCATACCATGACATACTTCTAGTAATTGTGAGAAAATTACGCATTATACGCATAGTAAATGTATATTTGTGTGGAAAGGAATAAAAGGTTTCAGAGTTTTACTGCCTCTAGTGTTTATTTCTTTTGGAAACTGCACTGATGTATTTATTGATACGTATTGCGTGTCTCACTAAAAAGTGCCCCCAGGTATGTATATATCATGAAACTTTTATGTACCTAAATAATGCCAATAGGCAGATGTGCAATTACATTATGGCAGCATATTGCACCAGACATCTTCATAGAATCCCTCTGCTAAAACAGTTTTTCGTCTTCAGCTCTACAGCTCTGTTGAGTTCGGCCGTCGATGGCAGCTTGTACACGAGCGGGTGGCGCCCAATCGATTCTACTGGTAAGCTCTCTGTGTGATTTCTTCTGCTGCATGTGGAACATCAATCATTTGAGCTCCTGCATTCTGTGCCTGATAAAAGAATAAAACAAAGAACACGGACTGTTGTTTAATCCTGATGTGATCTTACCCACTGTGTTCCACCACCGATGCTACCTCAAGGTTTACATCCAAAGCTCTTTAATGAATGTTGTCATTAGACCTTGTTTCTGAGTCGGAGACTGCACTTGCAATGTTGCAAATGATTTAGTCATTAAGAAAGCTTATTCAACATCATCAGGATGGCTAATAGATGTCTAGACTGTGGTGATTAGAGAGACCTGTTGTGAAATAAATTCTAAATTCGATTCGATTTTATGTTTATCTTCATCTCAAGTGGACAAGTTGAAATGAACTGAAAGGTATTTTGGTCATGGATCAATTGAGATTATTTATATATATATATATATATAATAGATTGTTTTATTATTATTATTGTTTAAGTATTATAGACGTATATTTATCTGAATATTTGGTATTAGGGACAAAAAGTAATGATAGAAGTAAAAAAAAAGAAGGAAAAAAAAAAAAGAGAATTCACAAAGGGATCACATTCCAAACCCATTTGTTATTATTATTTTTAATGCATTTTTTTTTTTACAAAGAACAAAGAATATTTATAATTTATCCACAATAAAAGCAGATAAAAGTGTGAAGGAAAAAAAAGAAGACTTGTCCCGTGTCTCAAGAATCAATAAGTGACCTTGCATTCAATTTGTGGCAATCACAATACAATTTAAACTCTCAACTGGTTGGTCAGTTTTTTCATTGATCATGTCTGTCTTTTTCCATACAAATTCAAGTAATTTAGTACCAGGATTTTGTTTTTACCCAGGACATTTTAGAGTGAGATTTTTTGCATAAGCACATTCAAAGTGGGACAGAGTGAAGACATCAGAGAGTCAGCCTGGAGTACCGTTATTTTTAGGCTGGTAATGATCTATCCTCACAAGTTCCCCTCTATGAACTCTCACATATGGAGTCTTATTATTTGAAGTGAGATGAGACATGTAACCCTTACAAATGTGTAGCTATTGACTATGTGAAATTAGATTGTCCCTTTTGATGAGATACACGACCATAGTCGCAGCCAGTATATGAAATGACTGAAGAAATGGAGCTTTGAATGGATTAAATGAACTTTTGTATCTGTCAGAGCTTCAAATGCAGATCTGATGCGGCTCGTTTCTGGCCTAATACCCGCACAGAAGTATTGCTGGAACTGAATGGGTCAGAACTCTTTTACCTTCACAACTGGTCTGAAATCGAAACCTAGGCAATTTACTTTGAAATTGAACTGTTCTTGTGAGTGAGGGAATAATAATCTTGGGTGTGAATCAAGTGAAACTAAATTAGCACTGATATACGTTAATGCCAGCATTGCCTGCATAGTAAGGTTAAAATCCCATTTATTTTCTCCATACAGGAATTGATTGTGAATGATAACTTAAAAACTTTTACAGACAAAACGGAGCTACTAGTTAACCTTATTTTATTATTATTATTTTTTAAATAATCTTAACTTTTGTAAAAAAAAATATTCATGTTTAACAGCAGAATTCCTGGTGAAAACTATACATAACCCGTGATTCTGCAGAGAAATCTCCACCAATCGCAGTAAACTGCAACACAATAACTTGAAAAATGAATGGCGTGGGAAAATGCTTTAGAACATAGCACAGCTTTTTGAAATACTTGATTCTGATTGGTCAATACTGCCATGGATTGTTATCATACAAATTCAAGTGTTGTAGTATGTGTCTTAGTTATTTATTGCTATGCAAATTGCCTAATAAGAGTTTAGTATAAATATTACTTGTAATACCCCAGGTGATTGTTTGTACATAACAATCCATTTTGATTAGTGGAAGCTATAATATAATATCCAGCTATGATTATAAAATCAATATCATGTCTATCTGTGTAATAAGCAGGTTTTAATACAATCGGCTCACATTAATTATAATTTTTGCACAATAAAACTCCTCACTCCGTGGATTGCGGGGTCGAACTCGAAATACAGCGCAAGAAAGAGGTGTAACAGTTTATTGAGTTTGCTGCTGTGCCTTTAAAATATTAAGGCTGATCCCAAAGCACACCAAGGGATGCTATATTTGTGAAAGCGTCAATACTTCCAATAAGTGTCATGATAAAGTCTTGAGATAGTCTGCTTCTGCCTTTGTGTGTTCCTCTCTGGAGCAGCTCTCTCTGATTTTTCAGTCTCGAATAAATATTTCATGCAACAATGATTTTTTTCCACACTAAAAAGAGCGAGAGAGCTGTGTGTGCTGCCTGTGGGTGTTCTTGGGAAGCAAATGAGAAGGGCTTACTTTTAATGATGTCAGGATATGCTCCTTGCTTCTGTCAGAAAGCACAGATAGATGGAGATGGAAATGTAGGCTTAACAGGATAGGGTGTTCTGATGGTACTTTCTCGACTTAACCCGCATTGCTCCTTTGGGAGGCTAACATGGATCTTTTAGCTGGCACACAAAAAAGCCAATGCCCTTATTTTGACCCATCTCTTGTTGTATGGAAACACAAAGGAGTTTCGTTTTCCAAAGCTCATTTTATAAAACACTGTTTTTTATTTCCTTTGGGCTCTCCAGGTCTAAACTGGGCCTTGATAAAGAGCCGGGCCTGATTCACCTTGAGACCAGCATCTCAGAAACCCGTAAGTCTGAATGGCGTCCCTGGACATGCTTTGATTACATTTCAAGAAGCAATAATTCAAGCACGGCACAAGGAAACACTTTGAGGGTTCAAAACAGGTTTCACATTAAAATGCAAAACGGACAGTTCTGCACCAGCAAATCCATCCTTCCGTATTTGTCATCGGTAATTAACACTAATGAAGAAACATGCACAAATCTCTTTGTTGAACCTATTTCTAATGCTTGACAAGCAGAATGAGAAATTACACGCGTGCAAAGCGACTGTATGTGGTTCCTCAAAACAGTTAGAGTAAGATATTTAGATTAGCAAATTAAACAAATAATGATAAATTAATGTCAAGTAATACATTGAATTCAATTTGAAACTTTAAGTAGAAAGACTAGAGAAGTATTTTTTTCTTATAAGAAATGATATCATTATTCGATATAATACATTCAGTTCATCAGTCTGTCTGGAATTTCAATATACCTTCATTTTTTTTTCTGCTGTTTGCCTTGTTGTTGTTGCAGAGGCTCTTTATGTCACATGCAAGCTTCAAAACTGCACAGACGCCAACAAGGGCAAACCTTTTCCAGGATACATTGACCCCAACTCCCTGGTGGTCCAAGATGAGTATGTGTTTGTCCAGGTGAGTCATTTACAGCAGAGAATGCATGATTACAGTGTGGCTGTAATTATTTTTTCTTATGATGCTGCACTGATGTTTATTATTATTGTATCAATATTTAAACATCTTCTACAGCTGACTTATACCTTAATTTATTATATACCTAAGTGTATCATTGAGTTTTAATTTAAGCGTATACAAGTTATATTCCTTTATGTTATTGTAGTCAAGTTTAGTCAAGAACCTCAAGTAATATACAGTTGTGTTCAAAATAATAGCAGTGTTTTTTAAAACGTGAGTAAAGCTCAGAATTCTTATAATATTTTTAT
>JAUMHQ010000001.1:2678650-2693357 GCA_032361165.1 Enteromius paludinosus | reverse complement strand
TTCGTTTGTGTTCTGCTGAGGAAACAAAGTCACCTACATCTTGGATGCCCTGGGGGTAAGCAAATAAACATAAAATTGTCATTTTTGGGTGAACTATCCCTTTAACGCTCCAAAAGCAGCTCCATTGGTTTCAATGGATGTACGATGTAATTAAGCATACGATGCTTTTGGGAAACGCAGCCCACACCGATAAAAAAAACACAGACCGGAAATAAAGGTAGGTCCAGGCGCGTGCCCAAGATGAAACCGTCAATATACTAGTTATAGGTCATACATGCTTCTTTATAATCTTTCATCACAATATATAAACTTTCTCGACCTATTAAATGTTTTTTGTCACTTTGCATTTTAAACTAAATCAAAGACAACTTTTTTTTTTCTTAAATGCACCATGTTTTATTGGAAAAATGCACTATTATTGTATTGTTGCACAATGCACGAATGAAATGTTCTTCACTAACTTATACTATTGGTATATGAGATGTTTATGAAACGTTATGTTTGCTGTACTTTGCTGTACGAGACTGCTGAGAAGAAAATGAACACGTTTCTTTCTTCATCAAAAAATGCATTTCTTAAACGGAAAACGGACGTCGAGCTAACCATTTGAAATGGACATTTTGCATTTTGAACACTTACTGTGACTTTCGCAACCCGTTTTGATTGCACAAGAAAGGACAATGGATTTAACGTTACACAGACGCGATGTGAAATATTACTGGAAAATGAAGATATTACCGTAAGTCCAGGGATTGTCAAAAATGGTTGCATATAACTTAATAAAAACTAATTATACCTACAATCCTGTGCAATAATGATTTAAACGGTCAAGAACTGGGGTGAAGCGCTCTTAAGCTGAGCACAATGGTGTGTACTATGCCTGAAAATATGAAAGAAAAAAAAGAAATACAATACAATGTTGTTGTTTTAACCTTTGCAGTCATATTTGTAGTTCTATTTGTGAAAACAGATGTGCTTGTACTTAATTTTAAGACTTTTTTTCAGATTATGTTATTAATGCATACTGCAGTAAAGGTAAAACAAAACAAAAGTCAGCATACATCTATGCATACACAAACCCCCAACCACTGAAATGGCAAATCTCGTCACCGCTACCACTAGACGGCGCACTCACTCTCCACTACAGTACAAAGCAAGCCAGTAGACTAATACATACGCTCTTCAGAGAGCTCTGTGTAAGCTAATAGGTCGTGTGTTGTTATCCTGACACTGAAGTGCATTACATTTTGTGCTGGTGGATAAATAAGTGAACTACTCTCCTTGCAGCAGCTGCTAAATCTCAGCTAACCTCGGCTAAAATTAGCCCTGCCAATGGAAAGCATTCTCCACCATCGGTTCAAGAGCAACATGTGCTGGATCATTACTGCACCATAGCAAACATACATTTTGAAAGAATTGGACACTGAGGTTGGAGGAGGACTGGTCCGCTTACAGGAGAATCAAACCATAGTCAGCCAAGTGTGAATATTCCACATGAACTGTAGGGAACCACATGAAGGACTGGAATTGAAAGATACATAACTTAAAGCTGTTAATATCTGAAGTGTGAGGCAATACCCACTGAGATATGCCATGTTTACTGTATTTTACCTGTACTTGTGTCTTGTTCATAAGCAGGCAGATAAATAGAATCTGTAAACATGCATTTTTAGTATTTCCCATGAATTTCCATCCCATGAATATTTTACATAAAAAAAAACCCCCAGCAAAATGAAAATTCTCCATAATTTCAAAGGAATCACGTGGTTTAACTAAAGTTTTTATCTACAGGAATACAGGCAAAATGAATTGCTCGATAAAACTCAGTAGTGATCAGTTTGTGGAATTTAAATTAAAATGAAGACAACCTAGTATCAAATAATGTCTTTAAAAACTTGCTACACCACCCCTACACCGGAGTAAATATGTAATATTAGTAATATTAGTTTTGAATACAACTAACAACAGATCCCAAATTACCACATCTTTTTGGCTTTGTGCGACTGGTAGCAAAAAACAAAACAAAAACTAACCTGCCACTAGGGGGCAGAGGAAGACCATGAGATACACACAAAAGCATTGACACTCTTTATACCAAACAATATATTTTATTTGTCGTCCAACACCACAGCCCAGCCTTAGGAAGTGGTTCAGTACCAAATTCAATGGAGTTACACATGACGAGCATCAACACAGGTGGGGGCAAAGACAAGCGGACAACCTTTTAGCCTTTTTTCTGTTTTTTTTTTAATAATCATTTGTTTTCTACAAAAAAAAAAAAAAAAAAAAAAGAAAGAAAAGAAAAAGCCCACCCTCCAGTAGCTCAGATGTTGTCAGCGCTGCACTGTATAGCTGTACACAGCCAAGCAATTAAAAAAAATCTTTTCAATGTATTCCGCAGTGGTGGCAAACAGCGACAGCCTGACTGCAGTCCTTGTCGAACAGACACGGATATGCAGACAGTAGCCTGAGTGTCACTGCAGAACTGAGTGCTGCTGGTTAATGGGGTTCGAAAATGCCCCTCCACAGTCACCCTCACCTGTACCCAGACCAGCTTACAGAGGTTTCTAAAACAAGAACGGGAGACCACACTGCATACATCTGATTACTGCTCCTACTGACTGTCAAAGTGTTTTCCTCTACAATTAAAAAAAAAGGAGAAAAGAAAACACTTTATTCTTTACAGTTAATTCTTGTTTGTGCTTTTTTAATAATACTATGATCTGTATGAGGTCTTAGTTTGGTTTTATCATACACTGGAGTAGCAAAGAAAATTAAATTTAAAATATTCTGTACGCCCCACAGTACACAGTATTTTGTGGTGCTGTTGTGTCACCTACTGTCCACAAACAACCACCTCAATCCCCCCTTTACAAATGAAGATGAAAAAAAAAAAACTATAGAAATCACTGGTAGAATCCCTTTAACAACACAAGTACAGTACACACATACAAAGAGCATTTCCTGTTTGGAGGGAAGTGATGCGATGAGATGTAAACATATAGCCAAGACGGTGCACCTTGTGACAAAATGTTCCTTGACTTTTCCACTTTCATGTCTATTGTTTCAGTTATTGGACTTTTTTTTTTTCTCCAACAATCTTTCCTGGTATCCAACTATGTATAAAAGTACAATGAAGCCCCTAAACGTTCATACTTGGTTTGCTGTAGACTTTGTATGTGGCGTCTTGTCCACAATGTCCAACAAATATCCTCGACACGAGTCGGTCTGGTAAATTCCATATACATTCCCAAGTTATCGAAAAAAAGTCCCTTCCAAACGGTGCCGGACCTGAGCCCAACTTTGAGGAAAGCACAAATAGCTTCTCACACTTCCACCTGTTAAATGACATTACCATTGCAAAAGATTCCCTGTAAACACGTCCATGTGTATGTGACGGACACCCATCACTGTGTATGCTATTAACCTTGCTCTAACCAGGTGTCAGGGTGTGTATGTGCACAGGAAATGTCCCGGTTTCCACACGCATCTGCTTAACAACACGGAGCATCTTTTTGTCTTTCGTTACAAAGGTTTTTATTTCACAGGTTACACAGTTTCCCGACTGTTCATAACGGTAGTGGAGGCTCAAAACATTATATTCCCAGGGTTCCCTGGGCCAGGGTTAAATCCCATGCCCATGTCTGCTGCCATTCCTCGAGGCCTCATCTGAGAGGGCATCATCATAGTCTGCTGAGGACCGCCCATCCCTTGTAGTGACATCATCATGTTAGGAGAGCCCACCGGGCCAGGGTGGTTATACATCGGCCGTTCCTTTCCTTGCATCATTCCGGGGCCTCCCATCATTCCCGGCTGCTGGCCAGGAGATAACATCCTGTGCTGTGGCCCCATCATACCCTGACCCATAAAACCTGGAGGTCTCATGGGGTTGTGGCCTGGATTACCCATGGGCATGACCTGTGGTCCCATATGTCCAGGGCCAGGAGGACCACCCATTCCCTGCATGGGGAGGCCCATCCTTGGATTGCCCTCACCCATCATCCCCTGCATTTGGGGGAAACCAGGCGGGCCAGACGGGTGTGGTGGCTTCCCACCAGGGGCGTCTCCACCACGAGGGAAGTAGGACAGAGTCTGGCTAGGCTTCTCAGAGGGTATAATTCGAGAGAGGTCAAACTCGGGGATACCTGACGCACCTGGTCGCATGACCTCATGTAGATCCGAGTCATTGAAGACCCCCGGCATGTTATTAAACTCCTGGCCTGCTGGAGTGTTGGGTTTGCACATGCCTGGCTCACCACCAGGTCCATGAGGCATACTGCCCATTCTACCCAGTGGGCCCCCTTCTCCCTGGAAACCCATCCCGTGAGGAAAGCCACCCTGGTGCCCGGGACCATTGTGAGGAAAGGGGACCTGCTGTGGAGGTGACTGTCCTGGAGGGAAGCCCTGTCCTCGGTGAGGAAGACCCATACGCCCCTGTGGCATCATCTGGTTGCTGCCCATGCCAGGGTCTTGGGAGACTGGGTTCATCATCATACCATGAGGCATCATGCCTGGGCCCATAGGCCCAGAGTGAGGAGGCATGTTGGGGCCCATTGGATTGGGTGAGGGCATCTGGTTTGGCATGCCATGGGACAGTGGCTGGGAGCCCATAGTGTTCATCCCCATTGGGCTGAGGGAAGTCATGGGGCCAGAAGAGTTGGGTGTCATCATGCGAGGATGACCTGGGTGATGGTTCACACCCATACCTACAAAGAGAACCAAATTTTTGAGTTAGATTTTGAGTTAGTCTCTAGTCAAGACCTCCAGAAAATGCCATTATAACTAAAACATACTGCACTTTCGTTAACTCTTAATAGACATTACCAGGCATGCTGTTGTTCATAGATGGCAGGTTTGGTGATCGAGCAGGCGGCGAGTCATCATCTGAGCTAGCCACGGTTTTGATTGCATCATGGTAGAGGGGCGTAGAACTGGGCATGGCGAACTTGGACATGCGTGACATCATGATGGAAAGAGGATTTTGGGATAACGTTGGCTCTGGGGGCATTGTGTAGGGGCTGCTGGATGGAAGACTTCCTGGCACATTCATGCCACCTGGCTGATTGGAGGAACCACTGGGGGGAGGAGCTGAGGGAGGAGGATTACCACCTGAGAACAGAAGAGGACAGAGGAGGTCAAGAGAAGAAAGAAGATGTAGGATGATGGAAGAAAAGCTTTTACCAATGACCTTTTATTTGACACATCTTAGGTCAGTAACTGCTAATAAAACATTAGTAAAAAGGTCCAACTGTAACAGTATAATTAGCAGCAATAATTGAGACCACATGAAAAAGTGCCACTAACTATATTTTTGGACATTGTTCTCAAAAGCATTTTGTGAGCTAAGCTCATCAAAGAATATTGGTGAAAATGGTTCTACGATCTACTTGGGCTTAGAACGTATTTGGGAAATGGAGCCCTGGTTATTTTGATGGCACCTTTAGACATAGTTGAAAAGTTGTACTCCACAAACTGTCATTAGAGTATTAGTAGACTGTCATGGTTAGGGTTGGTAGAATTAGTTGTACTTACAAAATGACATATAGTCAAATAAATACGGTCTTTTCAACATTCCAATGTTGGGCAACCAATAAAATGTGTTAGCAGATATTAAGCAGATGGTCTACTACAAGTGTGTACAAATGACTGGTGATTGACAAAGACACCAATAGGCAACCAAATGTCTAAAGTCTAATGGGGACCATCAAAAAGTCCCAACAGTGACACACCCCCACCCCCAAAAAAAGACTATCCACATAAAAATATGCCATGCCAATGTGCACTGTCCAAAAGTTAAACCTGTATAAAATACAAATTGACTGATAAGGACATTTACTTAAAAAGGACATTTTTTTGTACCTTGGTCTACACTGCTCATCATATTTGGTGACGTCATACTAAGGGGAGGCTTGTTGTTCTGAGGAATTCCTGGGCTTTGCATGGGCGGCTTCGGTGACGATGTCCAGCCAGGGGAGGGGGCAGGAAGCGAAGGTGACTTCATATGGACGGGTGATGCACCTGCTGAGCCCATCATGGGAGGAGACTTAATGGCTGCCGCTGCTACTGCTGCCGCTGATGGCCCGCTTAGCATACCAGCCAGCTGGGACGGCGTCTGTGGAGACTTGAGGTTACCTGATGGTGAGCCCAGCATCGGCGACTGGACCTGCCGCAGTGTTGGTGACTTCAGCGGGTTGACATTGATGTTGGGTGAATTAGCAGGGCCAGATTGGACATTCAGGTCTGAGGGCTTGCGACTCATATTTCTCTGGCCAGGCATAGGCCCTGAGCTGTTGGGAGCTTGGTTCGGTGGTAAAGGAGGCATGTGACTAAGACGACCATTTCCACCCACACCACCTCCTCTTTGGTCAGGTCCAAAGGGTGGCTCGCCTCTGGGACCCCTTGGATTTCCAGGCCCTTGGGGACCCATGCCAGGGAATTGTCGGTTGGGTCCCATGTTGAGGTCTCCAGCATGGGGCTGGTCAGGGAAAGGAGGCCCCTGCATCATTCTCTGTGAAGCAACTACATTGTCGGTCATTGGACCTCCACCTTGCCTCATCTTCATAATTTCCTCTGGACTAAGGTTCATTGGTGGCTCTCTCATCTTAGGTGGCATCATCTGAGGGCTAGGACCCATGTTCACATTGAGGTTTCCAGGTCCCATGCCAAATTCATTCATGTCTCGACCAAGACCTTTCACAAACTCCATTCTTGAGGAGGGGCTCATGGGACCATCACCTGGCATTCTGGGAAACATCATGCCACCTCCATTTCCAGGCTCCATGGGTCTTTGATTACCCATCATTCGATTCATCTCCATCATCATGCCAGGCGTCAGACCCATGCCTTGTTTATCACCCATACCTTGATGGAACATCGCTTCCTGCACAGACTGAGGATTAGGGAATCTTTCCACCCTCCCACCTGGACCTCCAAACATGCCTTGCCCAGGAGGGAATCCCCTCCCATCCCCCATTTTTGGCATATCATCAGGCCAGTTCATTCCAGGTCTGGGCATAGTATTGGGCCCTCCCTCCATGTCAGGGTTCATCATGCCAGGGAAGCCAGGCATCCTCTGCATGTGTGGATGCATCCCTCTGGGGCCCATGTTCATCTGGTCGGGGAATGGTTCAGGACCACCAGGGCCCCACACCTCTCCAGGATTCATCTGGTAGGGTGGCGGTGGACCTCGCATCATTCCTCTAGGTCCAGCCTGATGAAGCATCATATCTCCCATTGGCCTGTGCTGCATTTGCTCCTGTTTGCGCTTCTTCTCCTCATAGAAGTCTTGCTGCAGTTTTAACCATGCCATCTGCTCTGGGGTGATATGGTCTCCATGCTCTCCAACAGGACCTGGATGTGAGTTCATAGGTCCTGGACCTGGTGGTGGGGGTCCAAGATCATCTGGAGAAAAGGGCATGTCTCTCGGACCAGGCGGACCAAAGGGAGGCCCATCTGGACGTGGTCCTCCCGGACCACCTGGCTTCCCAAGGCTTTTTGACTGGGCCATCATGGCTTGAAGAGGCCCTTGTTCTGGTTTCTTAGGTCCTCCTTCCATCATTGCAGAATTGGGCGGGGGTCCACCCATGTTCCCTTGGCCCATGGCAGCCATGTCCTTGTCATCTGGGAAGAGCATACGCTGTATATCCCTTAAAGTCTGTAAGGAACGTTCCCTGTGTTCGAGTTGCTCTTGGGAAAGGCCCTCAGGGTTGTCCCCCATGCTAGACATGATTTCATGAGCCAGCTGCTGGTGGTGTTGAGCTGTGAGCTTGGCATCTGCCCCTTTAGGTAATTCTAGGGATGGGAAGCTCTGTTGAGGGCCAGCATTGGGAGGCTGGTTGGAGGCCTGGCCACCAGGTGTCCCTGCAGAGTTGCTACCATCGTGGGATCCAACACCATCCTGTGGGCTACTGCTGGGGAGGCTCTTAGAGTCCATACCAGCTGAAGGTGCATTGTCTGGAGGCAGGCTAGTTGGTTTTGCCCCCTGGCTTGGTTGCTGAGGTTGGGTGGGTTGCGCTTGAGGTTGTTGCTGCTGGCCTGGCTGCGCTACTTTAGAGGCTGCTTGGTGATTCTGATCACTGGCTAGAGATGAGGGCTGTTGCTGGGGCAGAACTCCTTGCTGTTTAGTGTCACTTCTGAGGGACCCAATCTGATTGTTCTAAAAAAGATGAAATAAACATTTTTAATGCACTTGTAAGAATCGTGACATTTAGTAGTAAAAATTCTTGACATTTAGTGTAATCACAATTCAGAGATGTTCTTTCTTACCAGGGGGAGCTGGGACTTTCCACCCTTGCCATTAGAGATATTATTCATATGGTAAGTGATGATGTTGTCTACGTGTCCCGTTATGACCGCATCTGCTGCCCTAAGATGGAAAAAATAGTCACTCTTAAGCTTTGCATAACTTTTCTGAACAATAAACAGTAATGACTTTAATATCAAAATTTAAACATGAAGTGTGCATTTGTTTTCATATAAAACACTTTCGCCACTCCCAGTTTAATATTTAAAAACAACAGTTGATTTTCTTAAAAGTTGTAACCAATCTGCATCTTTGGGAGCACTTTAAAACTGGTGTTTGTTTGAGTATGACAAATAGATTGAAATTGAAATACGTTTTTAGCTGTTCGGTTCAGCTACAATAGTGGCACAGAAATCACACATTTCAGCTTTATTACAGAACATATTTTTTTTCTCCCACCACGTTACACACAAGTAATGATTACTATGACTGTCCGTGCAGTTGGTCATAGCCACATTCACACCAGTGCTAGAGAAGGATGGACAAATAGTCACAAGAAATTGACACTTAGCTCATTCCCTAGTGTGACTGCAAAGCACTGTGGGAGACTTCTGTTATGGTCACAACATCTGACAAAGTTTCTGACGCATCCTGTCACTAACATTTGGCATTCTAATATCTGCCATCCAAGAGTCTAGTTTAAGCAAACATGTTGCTGTCAGTGCTCAAACGCTTTCATCTTTTACCACTACTACTTTTAGACATTTCTTAACTCAGCAAAAAGGAAATATGAATACAAACTGACAAAACCAAGGCACTATGATTTAACAAAATTTTAGCAGAGCACCTGAGGACCAGTACACAATTATATTATGACAACAACCATTTCTAAAGAAAAAACAGGAAATCTTTACTTGTTGGCCATCTCTGTGGTGAAGACGTAAACGACCTTTGACCCTGGTTTCTGCCCACTCCCCAATTCAGACGCTGTGCTCTGTCCTCCAACTGTATTATGGGTAGGCGTAGAAGCAGAATGTGCAACTGGATCTGGCTTTATGTCAGTGGAGTTACAGTCTGTGCAAAACATAAGCAGCATTACAGATATGATCACTCAGCATTAGTAACAATGAGATACATTTTTCCAATCACTCTGGTGAGGGTTTTTTGCAGTAAGACTTATAATGTCATTACTTCATTTTCTTTTTATTAACTACAACATGATAAATCTGTGCTTAAATGTGACAATAATTACCATTTCATACCTATATTTTTAAGGTAACAGCTGTTCTACACTTAAAATGTATTTTATTATTAACAAAAAAAAGATACTGAAACCACATACTGAAGAATCCTGGGTCGTCTTCATCACTCTCTCCCCCTGAACACCAATCTGCACCACTGTACGGCAACCGTCGCTCCCCAACACATAACCTTTTCGCTCTACTGCCCATTTCTTTAGAGAGACAGAAGAGTAAGATTACAATGACGTTCACGAAACAGTCATATGATCTCTACTGCTGGGACCTACACTGATACTAAATTGCAGGATTGTTTCTCAAACACAACTGTGGATTTTTACATTGACATGAATACATTGTGTATTTCTATTCATTATAAATTCCACATTTGTCTGGAAAGGTCTGTGCTATCCTTTGGCATCCTCTCCTCATGCAATGTTGACTAATCTAGGCAGTTCTGAAACTTTTAAAGGTGTCTAGGATGGCTTAAAAAACAAACTTTGGATAACTTGGGAGCCAAAAATACACACATTGCTCCCTCCAGAAAAAAAAGAATACAACTTTTCTTGGATAACACAGAAAGTTCTTAGTCACCATTAAATGTCATGAAACCACAGGCCAGTTCTAGAGAAGTAAAGAGAAGTTAAAGTACAATAACATTTTGCAACCCAGACACTTACATTTCACCAATTATGAGGTTAAAAGTTTCGGTGCACACAGACATGTACAGTTCCAAAAAAAATCCAAGACAATGCACATACAGCACTTTGCAAGAGTAATGCACAAAAACAGCAATTTTAGATCCACAACCGTTACAAATATATACAATTGAATTAGCTTTTGCATTTACATATACTTTTAAGACTGATATGATTAAATTTTTTTTTTAACCACTCACAGGAAATGCTTGTCATATTTGTTCAGATTTTTTACATTTATGGATAGTTGTGCAGCCCACCAATAACATTTCGGGATCCATGAGTTAAAAGGAACACCTACAACAATCAAAAAAGGTGACCTACAGTTAGGACGACGAGAAAAAAAAAAAAAAAGAAAAGAAAAGAGAATCACTGTCAGTGTGAACAAGGTTTTAAAAAGACAATTCAGTAGCACTATTGTTAGTGTCTATTCAGCTGGTTAGTTCCCAGACCACAACATCTCACTGAAACTAGGACACAGTTGGGTCAAAAGTGGAGATATAAGACTTCCTGTGTACAGACAACACACACACTGCTCAAACGGCAAGAGCAAACTCTCGATAGCTTGAACAAACACAAACATGCACACCAAACAGACTTACAAGCTGTCTCCCTGTGAGCATACAAGAACATGAGTACACAAAGAAAACCAAACAGGTTGCTTCTGAACAAGGCATTTCTGACTTAAACATCCACATCAGCATTTAAAACTAACATTTAAATATAGGCCGACAGACTTGAATGCTGCGCCTCAAGAATTACCAACGAAGAAAATTAAACCGGTGAAAGCTGATAAAAAAATTTAAAAAATAAATAAATAAACAGAACCTAAAACGAAAACAAGAGAACAAAAAAATAAATAAATGCTTGAGCCTCACACGGAAATATGTTTATGCAGAGGCATTAACAACCAGCAGGGGTCCTTCTGGCTGTCAGGAACACCAACCTTAAAAAGGGGGAGAAGAGGGAAAGAAAGCAGCAAGCTGGCTCCCCCTCACTTAGCAAACCAAATGGTTTGTTCCCTGGCGTTCCTAAACCAGGCCTATCCTGTGATGCTGCCACTAGAAAACACACAGGGTGTGAATGTCTTCTCGCACCACTACAACTCTGCCAATTGAACAAACGCATACATGACACAAGAAAACCAGCAAAAATGTGAGGCCCTAGGGATAAGGTGCGTGTTAGCATCATGGGTCACTGAAAGGTGATTCGCAACAGAGCTTTGTCATACTCTATATATGGACAGAAGATGACAGAATGTGCATCCACAATAATCCTCCTTGTTATTTATATTTCCAACATGCATTTTGCATTGCATCTTATTTAGAAGTTGCATCTTTTTGAGCGTCTTTTTGAAAAACAAAAACACAAGTCTATCTAGCTTTCAATATCAGTATTTTATCACATTAACTTGGTTTTCCCCCCATCAAGCAAAATACATAACTACAAAGTTTATTAATTTTTCATCTATGTGATGTAAATTCATCCAATTATCATGTGTGATTTATTACAAGGCAGCAACAATATAACCAGATACTACCAAACTTATAAAGTAAAATATTTCCCTACTGTAAGAGGGCTGCATAATGTAGCCCAGCGCTCAAGGGTTTGCGATGATAAATTAAAAACTACTGTACATTGCAAGGCTGTAACTACATTTTAAGCAATGGAGGTAGTACTTTAAAATTCGCCAATTAAATAATAGCAACAACAACAATTTGGTCGAACACTAATCTCATTGCGTTACGCAGGTTACAGTGCTACAGTGCACTGACCTGAGGTGAGACAAATATTACTTCTTGCAAGTTCAGCCTTAAGTTTTTTTTTTTGGAATAAATGATAAAATACATTTAAACAAAAAAAACAAAGTTTAAGCAGAAACTGCTTTGTTTCTTGAGAACGGGCCTATTGGACAAAATGAATGCCCATTCAATGTCAAAGCAAGGTGGTAATAGTATCACTCTTTGCCACAGGATGATCATAATATTCAGAGATACAAAAATAACTGCGCATCATGACACCGCTCAATATAATTACCTGACCAATATAGTAACGCAAGACACTGGAGATGCTTAAAACCACACTAGATGTCATCTAAAACCATAGTGGTAAATTATCCCTTTAATGAATGATGCATTATGAATGCAAGAGCTCTGAACCAGCGTCATGTGGAAAAAAAACCCAAACCACATTTTATTTTACCTTTCTGGTCCCCTTCATTGTTTGGCGTTCCTGTATCCCTTTGTTCAAATGACTCCACTGAAGTGCTTCTCTCTCTTTTAATCTTGCCTTTTGCCCCATTGCCTGAACTCAGGCCTTGTCCATTTTTGAGTCCCATACTCCCTATGGGGCCTTGGGGACCTTTGGGTGTGTGGCTTCCACTCAGTGACTTGGGGTCACAAGGAGACGGCTGTGATTGGCTACCGGCGCCTCCTTGCTTTCCCTGGTTGGGCAGTTTGGAGTCCATCTGTGCGGCGCTGGAGGGGGACATCACGGGTGGCGACCTCACCATGGCCTCCTGCTTGGATTTCGGACTGCTGAAAAAAGAGAAAGGTAAAACGCGTGAGATTAACCCAGGGCACAGTTTGGACGGTCAAAATCAATAATGTCAGCTCTAATAAAACACTGGCACTGCTAAAAATCTAAACATTTTTCAAATCAAGCAGGTCATTTAGAACGTTGTCCGTAATATTCAAATTAGAGATGTTTTGGGGGCTATTAATGGTAATGCAATTTGCCTTATAACTACTACAACTTGCATTTGTTTATAATGTATCATGGTGTTATCATTTGTTTAAGTGTTACAAGCTTCAATGTGTTATTTTCTGTGATGATTTGAGCATTAGTATTGCGGACTGTGCTGAAAATGTTTTATACCATACAATATTTCCTAAATGCTTCACAAAAATTACTAGCGTTCAAAGGTTTTGAGTCTGCAATTTTTATTCTGTACTTAATTCTTTTGAAATATGTGTCTTACGCTTACTCAAGTTCATGCATTTTGTCAAAAATACAGTGAAAACAGTGATGCTGTAAAATCTGATTACATGTAAACGGTCTTTAATACATAAACCTAAAAATATCATTTATTGCTGTGAAGCAAAGCTACATTTTTAGCATCTCTTTAGTGTCACGATCCTGTCACGATGTTTTTTTTTTTTGGTGGAAACCCAGATAATTAGTTTTTAGGATTTCAGTAACAAACATTTCAGAAATAAAGCATAAAACAGATTGCTTTTTGTGTTTTTATTGCATATTTCGGAGTTTATAACCATCCTAGAAATATTAAATCCTTTGCATGTTACCTTGAAATAAGCCCAAAACAAAACAAGATTCTGAAAACAAACGTTTCCACCATATCGCCGGTGGAAAACCGACAGAATACGATTAACTTCCCTTTCTTCGGTAAAGAATACCACTTAGGCAAAAACGAAACGAGTCATATCTTAACAGCTGACTGACCGAATGCAGCCACCACACCCTGAAAACTTGCCATTCGATAATAGGAGGAAAACGTGCACCGGTGACGCAATTACAGCACTCTCAACGACCTTCTGTCCTAGCCCTGTTCTTTGTTGACAGACTGCCAGGTTAATATTTAATCAAAACTCGTCAAACCAGATCTTCCACAAGCTAGCCTCCATCCATACCCAAAGCAACGGGTCCACAGCTCCTGGATACAGGGGAAATCAGTTACACGCCAACGGTAAGGGCTGGTCATTGTTGGACACCTTTGAGTTTGGCAGTTATGCCTCCATATTGGATCCGAATGTCAGGCTGAAAGCGCAAACTCCTTTCCAAAAGTGAGGTACCGGTTTCACAGGCCATGGCCATGTTTCAGAGCTCTGCGCACAATGCTAAATATTTTCCAGCATTCAGAGAAAATTCAAACGCTTTGGACAGCAGCCGCGAACATATACAGAATGGGTTGTGATTAGGCTATGGGCCACAGTGTTCGCTGAAGGACTCCCAAGAGCCCCGCTGCAGACTCTTTAACCAATTCCAGACCCGCGAATCAGCAAAAGCAGCCATTTTGGAACCAACGTCCAGCAGGGCGGGATGTATATGCTCTGGCTGAGCTGAAGTGGGTCAGTTTCTCAAACACTCAATGAGGTTCTGGAAGCTTTCCAGGTCCACGGCAGCCTTTAGGGCACAGTTTGCCCTGCACTTGTGCTGCAGTTACTTCAGCTCACACTGGTTTCCTGTCTATAAGAGACAGCTCAATGGCCATAAGGAGTGTGGGAATTGCGAATTAGAGGGCCGCAAATGATTTTGCTGGTGTGGTGCATCTCCATTAGGGAGAAATTAAAACAACAACTACTCCTCGTTCACTTAAGAACAGTTTAATATAAGATAGTGGTGAATTAATAGTAACCACAATTGTGTCTGACTGCATTACAAATGTTTGTTAAGGTATTTAAATTTCACGGTACGGTAATACCTCAGTATGACTGGCACGGTACGGTATTTATTGAATCATTTACATAAAAAACTAAACTAATTAAGAGGCTCAAAAAAAGTGGCAGAAG
>JAUMHQ010000001.1:2662969-2673955 GCA_032361165.1 Enteromius paludinosus | reverse complement strand
CCTACATCTTGGATGCCCTGGGGGTAAGCAAATAAACATCTAATTTTCATTTTTGGGTGAACTATCCCTTTAAGGATCCTGGGATACTGATGTTACTTATTTAACTGTATTTTACATCACATAAATGCAATCTTGCTGGGAAGAAGCGTATTCAGAAATCATTAACAAATCTTATCGACCTCCAAATTTAATAGGTAAAAATACACAAGTTTATTTTTCACATACTTAACACAAATGCAATACAAAAACATCATTGCATGCTCATATTTAGTATTTTTCAGAGAATGACCTTCAGTGTTGATTCTCCAAAACGACTGAGGAAAAAACTAGACACGCGCCGACTGTCCTGAAAGGTTTCAGGGGTCTCTAATGAGGCATTTCATTAACACAACCAAAAGCCACATGAGAGCCACGCAGTAAGGTGGGTCAGAGCTATTTTAGTACGGCTTTTATGTGGCATTGCATGTTTACCAGACAAAACAGAGGCTGGCGGATGTCTGGGTGCCTGAGCGGTTGTTAAAGCTGGCCGCTCTTGACTCTGTGTGCTCTGAAAGAAGAACACAAGTTTCTGGGATTGGGTTTTTGGTGAACAACCAGTTTGCAGTGGCTTAGTGAATGTTAAAATATTACAACACTTTTATAAAAGTTAATTCGTTAGCAGTTGCTAGCTGGCTTTCTAGTTGCAAATGTTCTTACATCTGGGATGTTCTCCTCAAGGAAACTCTTTGTATTTCTCCTCCTGGATAAATACAGATTGTGCTGAATATCAAAGGTTCTGTTGTTTTTAACAACGGCATGTAAGAGTATATCTTACTGGCGTTTAAAGGGTTTAGGGTACGACTTCTGATCCTCCTCCTCATCTTCTAGTTCTTCCTCAACCAAGCAGCTCCTGTGTGGAGCTCAGAGTGAGGTGACAGTAAAACTAACAACATGCATGTTGAGAAAGCCAACAAGAAGATAGGCAGAACTAAACTAAACTTTACATCATAAGGCTCAACTGAAAATACTCCAGTGACCTAGAAGCAATGGCAGTTATTCTTTCCATCCGTCAAACACAAATATTTGGCTTCCTTTTGGTTCCTTTAACCTTCATGCATCTTCTCAGATATCCCAGACCCACTCAAACCCCTCCTTTTCACTCATGATATCATGGCATAAGTATTTTGTTTGCCGTCACCTGAACTGTGGGTCGTAGTTCATGCTGCAGAACCATTTATCCGGCAGCTCAGTGATGGCATCTGGAAGCCGCCTCCACTTCAGGCAGCTGTCACACTGCACCCACACTTGATCTGGAACTTTCCTCTCGGAGGAAGACACATGTAAGATTATCTTATATTAAAGGGATAGTTCAGCTAAAAGTGCAGTCTGTCGACATTTCCTCACCCTTGTATTTTTTTCAAAACCAAGATTCTTTGCCATTCAAGGAACACAGAAGAAGACACTCTGAAGAATGTGATTTACAATGGATTCTGATTGGGAGCGCACAGAAAAAGTGTATCATGAAATTAATCTGTGCCCTGGGTTCTGTATTCTATGGTTGAGAAACAAACCAACATTTTTCTGTTGATCTGGTTCACAAAACTGGCCTTTGAGCAGTTTTCAGTGTATAATTACTTCTGGGCCGTAAGTAAGCAACACAGGTATATTTGTAGCAGGAGCCAGAAATACATTGTATAGGTCACAATGATAAGGTTTTTATTTTATGCCAAAAATCATTCGTATACTAAGATTGCGTTCATTGAAAACTGTAAATTTCCTACTGTAAATATATCAAAACACAATTTCTGATCCGTAACATGCACTGCTAAGGATTTAATTTGGACAAAAGGTGATTGTCTCAAAATTTAGATGTTTTCTCACCCACAGATTCCAGATTTTCAAGAAGTTGTATCTCAACCAAACATTGTCTTATCCTAACAAACCATACAGCAATGGAAAGCTTATTTATTCAGTTTCAGATAACGTATAAATCTCAATTTAGAAACATTGACACTAAAAAAACTGAAACACACTGCATGATTTTTGGCTGTCGCAGATGAAAGACTGACATCATGAAACAATCATGGCCAATCAGAAATTGCCACAATTGCTTCACGATGCACGTCTTTCTTCTGCAAGAGCTGAAAATAGCACCGTGTGCTTCAGGCTTATGACTTCAGGTTTTGTGGACCAGGGTCAAAAATATTGGCCCTATTATCGAGCCACTTTTATGATGGTTTTGCATGTTTCTGAGTGACATTTCTTTTATTTTTTATTTTCAGTATTTTTTATTTTATTTTATTTAAAAGTTAGTTTAGTTTTAAAGGGATAGTTCACCCAAAAATGAAAATTTGATGTTCATTACCCCCAGGGCATCCAAGATGTAGGTGACTTTGTTTCCTCAGCAGAACACAAACAAAGATTTTTAACTTTAACCGTGGCAGTCTGGTAGTCTTTTATTCATTCATTTTTCATTTATTTCAAT
The DNA here is from genome assembly GCA_032361165.1 of Enteromius paludinosus. Classification (NCBI taxonomy): domain Eukaryota; kingdom Metazoa; phylum Chordata; class Actinopteri; order Cypriniformes; family Cyprinidae; genus Enteromius; species Enteromius paludinosus. Next base: position 2,671,491 of record JAUMHQ010000001.1, on the reverse strand, counting down.
TTTAGTTTTACATTTTTTTTAAACTTCATACATATTCCTGTTAGTTGCAGAGACAACATGTTTAATTTTTATGTTTAAGTGTTTTTACTAGTATTTATATTTTCTTTTAATTCAACTTCATTTCGAATATTGTAATGATTTCTACAAAACAGGAACAGCACTGTTATTGTGTTCCATGGAGGAAAGTCAAAGGAATAACAAAAGGGTGAATAAATAATAACAGATTTTTGCTTTTGAGCGAACTATTCCTTTAAATAAGGCAGAAATGTGATTCTATGACAGGTTATTGACTGCAATACTCACAACACATCCTCGAGTGCTACTGTGCACTTCGGGTCCTCTTTCTTTCGTTTGTAGCGGATTTCGTTCCAGTACTCCTCCAGCTTTATGCTGAGGTTGTGCACGATCTTCCTGTACAAAATAGCGCCTTTCCATCAAAGTAACCCAAGGGCATCATTTAGGGTAAATACCAGCAGAGTGATAAACAGCGTTTGTTGAGCGCACCTGTATTTATCGGTGTCATCAAAGTCTTGTTTGTTGTGAGTGGGCTGAAGGAAATTGCACTCTATAACACCAATAACGCCCACACCTTTTCTTTCGGCCTGTTATAAACACAGACCACGGCTTTTAGTGTTGAATTTATGGGTAAAGGGAGGAGAAGAAACATGCAATCATTTCTGGTTACCTTACATTGGCAGCTCACTTTCACGTATGGCTTTATTAGCCTGTTCTTATGGTACATCATGATCCCATAATGCTCTTTGCTTTTGGTGTTGTATCCGAAAGTGATGCGTACACGCTTGTTCTGAGCCCTGAATTAAGAAATGCTGAGACGGTAATGATGTTATATGTGTGTGGACTCCAGAAAACAACATATTTTGTAAGGATACAAGGAACGAGGGTCTGTAGTTGTCCTGCGCAATATGAGCCAGACTTTTGGATATTAGTTGACTCTTCACTCTTTGCCCTCGGATAATGATTTGCATGCGAGGCTTCAGGTATAAGATGCTACAGTAGGCCTACAATTACAAAAACATTAAGAATCAATATTCCTTCTAACCCTCACCCAACAGTCTTGTTTTTCATCCCCTCCCCTCCAGTTCACATATTCGCCTCGTTTAATAAAAACATAGACAAGATCATGTAGATTTCTACTGAGGATTGTCTATCATACATATTTTGCCATGCCGCATGTTTGCTCACCCGTAAGGAGTATTCACTTTCTGGGGTCATGTTGCTCTTGTCACTGATGTTTGCCCGGATCAGAATGTCATATTTATCTGTGTCAAAGTCAAATTCAGTCTCTCCGTTTGTGGTCCTGAAAAACACACAATTTACACGCTACTGTTCAAAGGTTTTTTGAATGTTACAATATATTTTTATCTTTTTTGTCACACTTTTTTACAGTTTACACAGTTTACATCTCTCAGTTTTTGCTTTAGCTATGGAAATTTTGACTTAGTGGATGTTTTGCAAATAACATAATTTCGGGAGGAGCACAGGACGAATTCATCACGGCTGGCATCACATCATCTAATCAATCCCCTCGCTACATTCACCCAATCAAATCCTTTCTACCTACTATAAATAACCCAGTCTTCCGCTCTTCCGCATCTCGCTTTTTGCGCATCCCTTCTCCACCCTCTATCTTGCTCCACGCCTTCCTCCAGGGGGCAGACGGAGACCAAGCCGGACGCCGAACTCTTGCCCTCGCCAGGGTTCAAACCACTAGGGTTCGGAATCCACCGTTCTCCTGGCTCGCTCCCCGGACAGCACGCCAAATTCACTATTGAATTCACTTTTTCCTCGCAACTCGGAATTTCTCCTCTGAATTGTGTATATCTGTGTAGTTATCGACTTGAAATTACACATTTATTTCTCACAATTATTCTCAGAATTGGAAGAAACAAAGTATGAATTATAAGATACACTCTCAGCATTGCAGGAAAAATTTAAGAATTTATGAGAAACAAAGTAGTTTGTTTTTTTCTGTAAAAGAAACTTTCATAGCTCAACAAAGCTGTATTAATTTGATACAAAATATAGCAAAAACAGCTATTAATATATATATATACACTGTAATTTATTCCTGTGATGGTGAAGCTGAATCTTCAGCATAATTAGCATCCAAGAAATCATCAGTATTGCTGAATATATATATTTTTTAATTGATAAGAAACTTTTGTGAGACATTTCAACGTTTACAGAAATTATTTAAAGATAAATTGTCTTTTGAGCAATATAATGAATCTTTTGTAGTGCTGTCAAATGATTCATCACAATTAATCACATCCAAAATAAATGTTTTTCTTCATGTAATAAAGTAATATGTGTGTGTACTGTGTATATTTGTTATGTATATATATATATATATATATATATATATAATGTATTTATGCATGTATATTTTTAAGAAAAATATGTTGTTGAGAAATGAAATATATTTATAGAAAACATAAGTTACATTAATATAAATATATACATGTATTATACATGACAAATATATACAGTATACACACATTTACTATGCAAACAAAAACCTTTTACTTTGGATGCAATTAATCATTTGACAGCACTAATTCTTTCTGTATAAAAGTATTAAATAAAAAAAAACAAAGTCAGGTCCCTAGGAGCAGGGTTGATTTAATCCATCCAGCTTTGCGTGTATCTTACGTGCGAAGGTTCCAGATGATGATGCGTGTTCCTGTGGGTCCAGCAGCGCTGACAGCCCGAAGCTCTGCAAAAAGCTCTTTCTCCGAGTTGAAGAGCGAGTGTGTGAGGATCGCTCTCAGACTGGCTCCGTCCTCCACACTGTTGAGGTCAAAGGTCAAGAATTCAGTTTAGGTCAAAGCTTAAGATACTCATGCACATGAACGCAATTCAACCATCCTTGCACAATAACACTGAGAATAAAGCTGTAGAAGATTACTGGTTGTGTCCGTCGCGTCGAAACGTGATCATGGGCACCAAGACTCGCTGTGCTCCGATGGCCTCAAGGTAAGACTGAGACAGGAGTCCCACGCTCATGGTGTCTCTGGTCTTCGTGAAAACAATGGCATCTTTTCCCAGACGCATGGACCCTGATTTAAAGCCATTTCCGTACACCCCAACTGGAATGCGAAATTTCGCTGCTTTCTTCTCACTGAAACCAAAGCTTACAAAAAATCAGGAATATTTGTTAAGATGCATTGCATACACTAGCACTCAAAAGTATTTTCTTAATACCTTTCAGCAAAGCTGCGTCAAATCGATCGCAGTGTATCACATATCTGATCACTCTTTCATTAAGAGAGTACTTAACCTGGTCGAACGTTTACACTAATAAGCAGCTGCATTCATTCACAGCATGATAAGTATAGTGATTACAAGAAACCAATTACGTGTCCTTAATTATTCTGGCAGTGGGCCCCAGCACTCCAGTGTTGGTTTAATGTTATAGGCTTTTAGTGCTAATGACATAAGACCACTGTGAATCCCTTGAATTAACTCAATAAGAGTTCTTGATTCTCTCGCAATTATAGCAACCAGTAATTACAAGTCCATTTCACACACTTTTTACTTGCTGTACTTAACATGAATAATAAATTAGCTTAAGTGAATGGACAGGCTCTAGCGCTTGGTACCTGAGCATCTTATGTAGTCTGGCTCTGGTCAAACCCTCCCCGTTATCCATGAACGAGAGGCAGTCCAGTCCTCTGATGCGTGTCCAGTCTATCCAGATCTGTCTGGCATGAACATCTGGGTCATAAGCATTATCTGTAACCCAATTCACAGTTCACAAAATCATTTTATCTGACTGGAATATAAGATGGCAACACCATAATGAGAAAACGTGTCGTCTAAATGTGTTTTTATGAAATAAGTTCACTCACAACTCACCGATTAGCTCAGCTATAGCACTGAATGGCCAGATGTGACTTGTGGAATTAGCATGAAGAAATTTCGGACTTATCTGCATAAAGTAAATAGTATGCTGATTAAAAAAAAAACAAATTTAATTGCATGCATTTTGCTAATTATTTAACACAAATCTTGCGATACCTACACTGATTTTTCAAAGTTGTAAATAAAAGTATAGATTACTACGCAGCTTACGTTTTACTTTATAATTTCATGTTTAATCAGATGTGTTTCTTGCTATTTCTTTGTACTTATTTACTAGTCAGAATAATTTCAATCATTTTTTATAAGTATATCTACATACTGGTTTAAACAATGGATATTGTTTATATAATATAGAAATAAAATATTGTAAATAATGATTTTTGTAATGAAATATATCAAATTACATTAACAAATGCAAAGAGTAAAAAAAAAAAAAAGCTTTAAACTAATCTTTTGCATTCTTCCACCTTTTTGAATCAAAGAAATAAAAAACCTAATAAATGACTAAATAAATGCATGTAACTTACTGTGCTCAGAGGGATGCCATGTTTTCCGTTTGCCATTTTTGCTGAAAGAGCTACGTTAGATATTGCAGAAAGCAGCAGAGAAGGGTTTGTTAACTTACTGGGGACCTTCTGCTGTCTGAGTCCAGATATAGCGCACACCCTGCTCTCACACTCCAGCTATGCACCCGCCGAGACCTCTAAAGGAGTTCCTCACATATTGTTGTGAGCAATAAATGCAAGTACAAATGTGTAACCCGACACATCTTTCTGTTCTTCTTGGAAATGCGGCCTTTATTTAAGCAAGTACTTTAAATCATCAGTGTATATACTGCACTTCAGAGACGGCGAGGATGCACTTTCTTCTAAACTCTGCAGACATACTGATCGAATGCATTTCAAGAAGAAGCAATACGACTGAGAATTATCATGGACTTTTATTTGTGTAATTCAGTTTTCTTTTCCATATTAATGACATTTTTGTCAGCATTATTTATAGGTACAACACTTCAAACCTAACAAGACGACCGTTACAATCCAATTAATGAATGAATTTCACTTCATTGATGTAGTTGCATATTCAAATATTTAACACATACACACGCTGGAGTTCACAAAGGCAATTATTTGATTATTTGCAAAAGATGTCGCCCTCAAGCCATCCAAAATGTAGATGTTTCCTCATCAGAACAGATTTGGCAAACTTTAACATTACATCACTTGCTCACCAATGGATCCTCTGCAGTGAATGGGTGCCATCAGAACGAAAGTGCAAACAGCGGATAAAAACATCACAATAAACCTCTTGAAAAGCTACATGTTTGTAACTGTGACTCTCATCGTGACAGGACCCGTTCACCGCAGAGACTCATTGGTGAGCCACTGAAGCAGGGCTAAATTTCTCTTAACCTGTAAAAAACGAAGAAACAAACTGCTCTAAACTTGGATGGCCTCAGGTTTAATACATTTTCTGCAATTTTTCCACTTTTTTAGTGAACTGTTCCTTTAAGACCACGTTATATTTGGTTGTTAAACTATATTCGGTTTCTCTATACACCAACACATTGATCAAATGTTAAAGCTTTTAGTGTAAAAAATAAAGTACACAATGCCCATAGTCGTTTTTTGGAATACCTGAAGTCTTCTGTCAAGGGCTCAGTCTGAATCAAACCCAAAACCTTCCTGAAATAGTGTGTCTGAACTTGACTCCGGCTTTACAACACAAACATTACATGCTTACTGTTTCTAGCTCTCACCATGGCTGCACTTTCTTCTCTGAAACAAACTGCCCATGGGGCTCTTTAACCCCAGCAGGCAGCAATGCCAAATACACTGGAGTAACGGCGCCCTCATCTGGTGATTTGGTTGCATTTGGTCCAGCCATGTCAGTCCTGACCCATCCTGGACAGCAGGCATTGCATAGGATCTCATCTCCAGGCCTCTCTTTCGTCAGATTTCGGGCCAGGATTCTAGTCAGGGCGGTGAGGCCAGTTTTGGAGACCCCATATGCAGTGCTAGGCCAACCTCGCTCTGCGTGAACCCCTTCCTGAGCTTCACGGACAAATCGCTCCATCAGTCCAACCAGCTCTTCTTCTGTGATGTCATCACTTCGGAAACGGGCCTGGAGTTCTGGACTGCAGCGGCTTAAAGCCACTGAGCCCATTATGCTGGAGACATTCACCATCCGGCCTAGAAAGAAATGCGAGTGTTTGAGGGAAAGCAAAAATGAGCAGTTTCTGAAAGGTACAACTGACAAGACTTACCTCCTGGTTTGATAATGGGCAGGAACACATTGCACATATCTCTAGTTGCAAAGAAGTTAGTCTTGAGGGTCACATCTGCTTGGATCCCAAAGGGGGTCGTGTCTGCCACTGCCATGAAGAAATCAAAATGTTTTTCATTACACAGCAATTAAATAAATAACAGCATATAAACCCTTCATTTAAACTGAAAAGCTGATCGTTTTGTATTTCTTTATTTTTAAATGGAATGGTAGAAAAACTTTTGTGGGACTTGCGTTATGAACACAAAAGCCATGGATGTGGTTAGAAAAAGCTATGATTTGAAATGAGTGGAAAATGCATAATCACACTAAATACAGAGCCATTTACGCAAATCTAAAATCAGCTCAAATTTAGTCGTTTTCTGATCATGTTTAAAAAAAATGCCTAAGTCTAATCCTTTAAGCAACTAGGCAATAAACATATGTGACCCTGAACAAAACCAGTCAAACCAGTCGCACAGGTATATTTGTAGCAATAGCCAACAATATATTGCATGGGTCAAAATGACCGATTTTTCTATTATGGCAAAAAAAAAACAACATTAAGATATTAAGTAAAAGATCGTGTTCCATGAAGATAAAAAACCTAACCTTTGATTGTTAAAATGCTTTGCTAAGAACTTCTGGACCACATTAAAAGGCAGTTTTTTCAGTAAATAGCTTTTTGGGAGGTTTTTTTTCACCCTCAGATTTTCAAATAGTTGTATTTTAGCCAAACATAGTCCTACCCTAACCATACATCAATAGAAAGCTTATTTATTTAACATATTTGTAGGGATACTTATATATTATTCAGGTATCTAGTAAGTAACCATTATATTATACATGGTTTTTGTCATTTCTCCCACCAGACGCTACCAATCTGCCTTCCATGCATTGGATTTTGCCTACCTTTGCTATATTTTTAACTTTAATAACTATAGAAAATCAATATCAGATGTTTTAATAATATTTGCGCGTTTGTGTCAGGATTCTATGGGTAGGTTCATTAATTTCACCTTAATGGCAATTAATAGGTGTAGAGTGTTCATTTCTGAATAAATGACTTACTCTTGAAGGCGATGCCAGCGTTGTTGACGAGCACGTCGAGGCCTCCGTACTTTTCAGTGAAGAAGTCTCGCGCGGAGCGGACGCTGTCGGGGTCGTTGATGTCCAGCCGGTGAAAGATCGGTGCCAGCCCCTCCTTCCTCAGACTGTCCATGGCAGCAGTTCCTCGAGCGACATCCCGAGCTGTCAGGTACACGTCCCCGGGGAAATCCTTGCACATTGCCCGCACGATTGCGAACCCGATGCCTTTATTTCCACCAGTGACCAGAGCCACTTTACTGCTGCTCATTGCTGCGATGTGTCTGCTGCTGCTGCTGCAGTGAACAAGAAACTGAAAACAAAACCATATTCTGTGAAGTAAACAGCAGCCTAATTAATAAACATAACAAAATAAAATGCATGTGTGACACGTATGCGCGACTAAAAGAAAGCTCGTACCTGTTCTGCTCCGCTGTAATCAACTCACTTTTGTTTTGGGTTTTTGTGGTGCGCGTCGCTACTTAAGTGCGCATGCGCGGAGAAAAACGCTTGTATAAAGCGTTGCTGTTTGATGTCTATGTCATGTGGATCAGTTTTGTTTGGTGATATAGCAACAGTCACGAGCTGTAGATCTTTTTTTTTTAAATCGAAAATATTTATTTAATTGGTTCGAAGACAGTGACGTCACGACGCCTGAAGCACGTGATCCGGTTGTGTTTTTGACCATGTGGATGTGTATTTTGTTTCTAGCTGCGGTTTAGAATGCCAATCCCCCCGATATAAGCTTTAGGCAACGCAGTTATATGGATGTTTAAGATGAGTACACCTGGCTGCCGGGCTGGGAGAAGAGCGAGGAAAAAAAGACGGAAAAAACACGATGATGCATACAAAGGTAGCTAACGTTATTCAGGTTCTATGATACAACTTTGCAGTGTAACGTTAGTATATGGAGTTTAATGAAATATGTTATTTGTGTTTTATTCCTGTAGTGACTCTGAGTCACGAAGCTCAGTTTGTTCTTTTGAGGAGATGGCTAAAAGGAAGAGGCTTCACCTCACAGTCTCTCATCCCTGTCAACTTCCAGGGCAAGTAACGTTAGATCGTTTTAGAGGTAGATAACTTGAATAACACATTTGTACACGTAATAGTTAATAACTCTTATATTTCCCTCCTTAGATACTGGAAGAGGGCTTATGGCAACTCAAACAATCAGGGTAATTATTTGTGTGAACTTATATATATATGTGTGTGTGTGTGTGTGTGTATGTGTGTACATGTTTTTATATTCTGGTGGGGACTTAAACCTGAATACACACAGACTCATG
>JAUMHQ010000001.1:2640751-2662869 GCA_032361165.1 Enteromius paludinosus | reverse complement strand
TGCGAGTCCTGAACATTTCCCGATGAGTTCCGTTACAGAACGCGGTTGTCACTTCCTGTACTCAACAACTGTGTTCTGCTGCAGTGTGAATGTGGCCAATAAAATGCGATTTATTTTTATTATTTTTTTATTTTTCTGTCAACACAGTTGTATATAGGCTATGAGTAGGTAAAATACGGAAATAAATAAATAAATAAAATGACCTTTTAAACCGTTTTACTGATTGTATTAATCGGTTAAACTTCAAATCGGTCGGTTAACGGTTAAACGGTTAGAATGAGCATCCCTAGTTTTTAGTGCAAACTCTAAAAGTTCTGTTCTTCAAGAAACCGCTTCACATTCTAATGTCAGATGTATGAAGTGGAAAAGCATATTTTGGCATCAGCATTTTTCTGAAGAGTCTTGGGCAATGTGATCGGGAAGTTAGAGTGATACAACTTGAGTGTGAAATATCATTGTGTCACACCTTTAGGTATTCAAGAGATTCAAGTATAACCAGCAGTGAAATGTAGGTCAGGTTCACTCCAAGGACAGTGCAATTATATAATAAAATATGTAGTAAACAATATAGAATATAAAATAAAAATAGTACTATAAGGAATGTGCAAGAGAGTGTGCAAAATGTTGTACAGGGTATAAATTAAAATAGCAGCAATCATATAATCGGGTATCATATTTTCATTTCTGGTTCTTGCCTTGCTAAATGAAATATTTAATTGTGACATTTATCTTGGTGAAGAAATGAAGGTTGGGAATGGTTTTGTTTAACTGGAATTGGTCTGATTTTCGAGTCATTCAATGGTTTTGTTGTGATCTCATGGTACACACATCATCAGAGTCAAGAAAACACAAGAAAAGGGAAATTCTTTTAATGTAAAGCTTACAAAGGCACATTTTTGCACAGTGCCCCAATATGGACTTGTTGATCTGAAAATGCACCATGTTATAAAGTTGTCTCTCAAAAGAAAGAGCCAACTGCGAATCATTAAAACAAATCGGTTTTAAAACGAATCCCAAGCCGATTCATTCATTGAAGTCAGTATGAAGCATTAGATTATTGCCCACCCATTTGTTGTTGTTTTTTTCCATGTTGGTCTGAATGAAAATGCAAATTAATTCTCTGCCACTAGGTGCCGCCCTGTGGAGTGATAAAATAGCAGTTTCGTGTAACTCTGTAAACAAAGCAGCACTGAGCTCACAAACACTGCTTTATCAGGCATTACAGATGAAATGAAAATAAGACCAATCGACCAATAACCACAGATTAGCGTCACGCAAAGCAGGTTTGCAAAATGAATCGTTGAACGAATCACTTGTGTTTCTTTGAGCAAATAAGCTCAAAATAAATGCATATGTGTTTTGGCCTTGCTTTCATGTAAACCTGTTGTTGCGGACTCCCAAAACCAGAATATGAACCTTTCGTTTCCTTAAATAGGGGTGCTTTAACAAAAAAACAAAACAAAAAAAAACATGTAATACTCTCTATATAAAAAAAATATGAATTGCTTGTTTTGATTTTGAATATAAATTCTAAATATATAAGTATTGTTAACTGAACGAAATTATTCATTGTACTAAATACAGTATAACGGCAACATTCTTTTTCCCAGTGCCTGGATTAGCAAGTTTATTTGTGTTTTATTTGTAAAAAGCTTTCTGTTTGTGTTGTGATTGGACCCTGCGGAGACAGAGCAATGAATTCCATTATGCAAGAACGGAAAGGAAGAAAAGGGTGGAGGAAGTGTGGGGGAGAGACAGAGAAAGAGAGAGAGAGAGAACGGTCTGGCACTGATTAAAATATTTTGGCCAAGGTGCCCCTGGGTGTCTCTGCTGGAGAGTTTGTGTGTGTGAATTCTCGCAGTGCGTTTACACAGCTGGGAGATAACTAGTCCCAGACCGAGGCCTTCAGATAGTTACTCTGTCAGTGTATTGTGTCCAACTGTGTTGCTGCGGTTACTTCCTGCTTACTGTAAATGCGAAGTACCACAAACTCAGGTCAGGGACGTATAGACTAGTTGGTGTGGTGCATGGGTTACACATGTGTTGTTTTCCTGAAACCATTCACCATGCAGTTCATCCTGGAGAGTGAGATTTAAGCAGATAAATCAGGTAAAAAGTCAGATGTACATTGAGTTGAAATATGTTACATATAAGGATGAATTGGGCACAAATAAATCTAAAACATGCATTTACAAAACTCAATTAACAAAAACATGAATTCTCCTCACCTTTGCAATCACATCCCTTCTGTGATGACTTGTGCAACATCGTGAGGACTGAGTAATAACCCCTCTCCTCCAATAACCTGTCACCCACATGAGATCGCAGCAATTAGCAAATGACAATGATCCAAACGGTTGCCAGTTGGCACAGCCAAGTCCTGCCCTACATTTTTTTTTTTCTCATTCAAGAAACCGTTTCTCGGATATACGTCACAATAGAGAAAAAAAATGAATGGCTTACCGATCTCTAACTCGAGTCAGTTTTTTGCATGTTTAATTGGAAACAGTGGTAGGTTATTTGCAGGCACTCTGTTTCATCCTTCCTCTCACAGGAAGTTTTCTGCAGGTCAGAAGCGATTCCCTCAAACGTCTCTTCCTCTTTGTCCCTGACGAGAGGTGTTTTGTGTTTCAGGATGGTGAACAAGTCGTTCATGTTGTTTCTCAGAGGTTGAGTGAGCGGATGAGTGTAAGAATGAAAGCTCAAGGTTTGTTCTTTGTGCTGTTTTGCAGGAGTTTGTGGCTAGACGGCAGCTGACGAACTGAACCATGGCTCAGTTTCCCACGCCCTTCGGAGGTGAGTTGAGGCTTTCACTGACACGTGTGTTTGTCTGATGATGGCTGGGTGGATGTGAAGTGCTGAGTGTGTTTGAGAGGGAGGCAGAGAGAATGAGTCGGTGAATGTCTAAACGGAATGAAATGCTATCACGGAAATGCTATCTTTTTGTTCAGCCATTTGCAAGCTTATGTGCGTTTCATTTTCTGTTTTCCCCTTACAGTTTAATGTGGTGTATTTATCAATCAATCAATCAATCACCTTTTTTTATATAGCACTTTTAACAATACAGATTGTGTCAAAGCATTGAACAGTATCAGATTGGGAAATAGTGTCAGTAATCTATAATGGCAATACTTGCTAGAAATTCAGTGTCTCCAACTAAGCAAACCAGAGGAACAAAAAATGGAGAGGAAAAAAAAGCTTGGGAGACACCAGGCTCAGTTGAGGGCCAGTTCAGAGGCCAGAGTCCAATTTCAAACGCAGCCATGTCAGATGGTGTAAATGACTTATTGTGTGTGCGAGAGAGTGTGTGTATATTTGTATACGTTGGGATTTAAAAGTTGCTTTGCATTTTGGAATGTAACTACTTTAACCGATTTATAGTAATTGATAATAATCCAAAATTATCTAGTGGAGTATAAGTGGAATATAATTACTTGGTCACATGAGTAAATATATGTTAACATTTAGTCTGTGATTTATTTGAATTGAACACTTAATTCAATCAACTTCTTTTAAAATGGTAAGCAATCAGTTGTTTGCAATCATCTATGCCATTAATATGCGAGCACACCACTGATGCTGGCGAGCGCGGGAAATGATTTCCGCGAGAGGAAAACAGATGTACATGCGAAGAAACTGGGCCGCGAGCTCATATCAAACCCTTGCGCGCACTTGATGCGTCATCAGCGCGCAATTCAAGCACTCGCACGCCATCACTCCTGCGCTCAATCCTCTCTCACCTGCTCGCGCGCACACTGTTTTGTCAGTCGTGGGGCGGTGCTTGGTGTTTTAGTTACAATTAAACCCCCCTTCCCCCTTCCATGTCATCGTCCATTGCAATGTTTCAAGTTTTTTTATGTATTAATTGCTAATGTTCAACCCTAATGGGTAGTTGATGTATGAATGTGTTCTATGGTGTGACGTAAAAAATAAATAAATAAATAAAAACTCACAACATTGAAGATAAACCTCTTTCATGCTATTTGTAACTCCAAAAATTCAGATAAGTTTTCCCTCATGTTATTTGCATATTGTTGTTTTTTTTCCCCTACATCTTTGCTATGTCACACCATAACACACAATTTCTGTTTTTATTTGTCAACTACCCATATATGTATATTGCATATAAATATATTTGTATGTATAATATCGCATATTTGTTTTCATATCCTTCACATTGCACATTGAGCAGTGTAACTAATGGATTAAGCAGTACTAAAATAAAAATGATTTTTATTGACTAAGTATTAAAGTTTTTTTGTTTGTTTTTAATCTTTCTGATTAATTAGGTTATTATATCACCACCAAAGTTTTAATGTGTTGGATATTTCTCAGTGCAGTTTTATGCAGCCAGACATCAGTAAGAGACAGAGTTGTTTTATCTGTAGATTTGATCTGTCTGTTTGAAAAATGTTAGCAGGTTAAACTCGTTAAAGCGTTATGCTGCTGTTTGTCTGATATCATTTCTCCTTCTCTTTCTCTCTGTAGGGGGGTCGGATACATGGGTAATATCTGTGGACGAGAGAGCCAAACACGACCAGCAGTTTCACAGTTTGACCCCCACACCTGCTGGCTTCATCACAGGTGACCGCCTCTGGTTTTCTTGTTGTGAGAAAAGTGCAGAACGCTCATTAGTGCTGATGTTTGCCAAAACCGGGTTTGATGTTGTCTGAAGTGCAAAAAACAAATCCCTTGAGTTCTGTGCAACTAAAAATGACCTCCTGCAGTGCTGTCAGTCATACGTCTCTGGTAGCCCGACATTTCTATGCCTATTATTTCTCTGTTGGATGCACAGACACAGAGAGACAGAGCAAATGAAGTGAAAACTGGAAAAACAAAAGCAACCGCTTCTTTCCCACCATCCTGTTTTTTTTTTTTTTTTTCAAACACATCCCCCACGCTAATAAAAATGCCATGGATATTCTTCATGACAGCTTATTGAAACCATACCAGTTCCTGTTTTCTGCCTTTAAATGGTTGGATGACTGCTTGCGTTATCTTCGAACAGATTTGCATCTGTCTTAAAGTATCTTAAAACAATCTGAGAAGTGTTAAGTCTCCGCACCTCCTCCACTGCTTTGCCGACCGCTGACCCGCAGTAAAACCGTCCCACGTTGACATTAGTCAGAAGAGCTACCAACTGAAGCTTGTGCAAAGCTTTGCGCAATGCAGATGTTTAAAAGTTCAAATTCTGATTCGCTGTAAACATATAGTGAACGTTTCAGTCGTGGCAATGTCAGAATCACAGAGGAATAATACAGAGAAGGAAACTGATCCGGGTGTGGCATGTTGATTTCCATCTGACCTGTCTAGAAAAGGTCATCTTTTGCTAATGCTGTTTGTTTCTAATCTCTAGCTGGACATGTTTGTTCCAGTTATTGAAAGCCACCTTTCTCCCTAAACTCTCTTTGGAGACATTTTCCCGGTCTGAAGAATATTCTGAAAGAAAGAAGTACACACAAACGTTTCACGATCTCACCCTGCAATCATAAACAGATTTGAAATTGACCTCAAAGAGCTCATCAGAGTCACAAGATGCAAACAGTAAAACCAGCTTGTCCCAGCTGGACTTTGGACATCTACTGAAGAGATGGTACTTGTGGGTTTCCTGTTGACCAGTGGCTCTGAAAGAGCCTCTTTGTGTTGACTGAAGGACGGCTGAAGCAGTGAGTGGCCCACTGTCAGGCAGGCATGAGGAGGGAGTCTGTTTTTGCCTCTGAGGTTATAAAGGCGTTCTGTGTATGTGTGCGCGCAGAGGAAGACACCTGTTATCGAGAGGAAAAGCACTTAGGGGAAGGTGAAAAGGTCATTATGTGTGCTACATCATTTTGCTTTTAACATGGCAGTGGCATAAACTCACATCTCTCATTGCTTTGTGCATTGATTGGTCGGTGGTAAAAGGGATTGTTTAGGTTATCTGACCTGCAGTGGGATTATTCGTTGACACTCGTATATGATTGTAGTTAGAAAACTACAGTTGGCTGCTTTACATGCTTTTTTGTGTGTAGTACTATAGGCTGTCATAGGAGCAGGAAATCAGTTTGTTAGGTTAGATATATGAGCACACTGACTCAGCTTTCCTTTCTCGCTCAAGCTGTGGCCGGCAGATCACTCGCCAGTCATTCAAGTGCGGTCAATAAAACCCTTTGTCGACAAAGATTATCAATGTTTTACTAGTCAAGACTAGGGATGCAACGGTACAGTGAGCCCACGGTTCGGTTTGTATCACAGTTTTCTGGCAATGGTAACGGTTCGGTTTCGATACATCAATATTACTGTACAGTACTGTGTGTGATCATTTGCCCTTTCTATTTCAAGTTATCAATGTACAGAGACAATATTAAATGTAAAAAAGGTACAGATTAAGTCAAAACACCACATTTATTTTTAAAAAACAACACTTATTTTTGCCCTCTTTCAAAAACGGACAATATAAAAAGTGCAGTATAAAGTAAAATATAAACATGACCATTATTCAGATAAATATTGACAGCAACAAGAAAATACTTCAGTTTTCTAAATGCACCATCAGAACAAACAACAATAACAAAATGTATCACTAAGTGGTGGCGCTTACTCACGTCGTCAAGTTCTGGAATGATTTTGCTGCTGAAATGTTAACCTATGCAGCCTGAGCCGGAAACAGAATTGATTCGTTCATCTCTCGAGTCTTCGGATTTTTCAGGTTGTTCGCTCATCACGTGACAGCAAAATGTAAGTTTAATGCCTCAAATAGGCTACCAGAATATCGCGGTTCATGTGGGTGTACCGAACGGTTCGATAAACCACTGAAAACCGTTGCATCCGTAGTCAAGACCATTACATGATTTTAATGTCATTAATTTCTTTGATCATGTTCTTTTTCAATTTTGAGGACATAGCCATTCTGTTTTGTTTGTACATATACCATATAATGTGTTTGTTTGTTTAGATTATTCGATATTCATATTAATTTCTTTCCCTTGCTCGCTCTCTCTTTAGGTGACCAGGCAAGGAATTTCTTTCTGCAGTCAGGTTTACCTGCCCCCATCCTCGCCCAGATATGGTACACAATGTCTATAACATACATTAATTTATAATCAAGAACACTACTTTCATAATGCTATGTGTACGTTTGTCCTATAATTACTGTATGTTATAAAAAATATTCCTTTGTGTTTACAGTAAAACACTTGCAGCTGTTGTTGCCAATAATTCAAGGCACAATTTCCTGGTGACAGTGTTTCCAGGAATGCCAGATATTTTACAACTTATAGCCAAATATTTCCTTTAATAATATAATGTTAATATACCGTTTTACTGCCAAAATCATCCTTTTAGTTTGTAATTTGTAATGATAACAACCATAACAATATAAAGGCAATAGAAAACCGCAGTATGAATAAACCTTATAATAAAAATAAGAACACAAATATGAGATTTTATGTAAGTTAATTTGTTTTTAATTAAAAAAAAAAAAAAAAAAACGATTGTCTAGCAGGTTGCAAATCCTAAATGATACTGAAGATGAAGTTAACATGTCTGTCACTGAACAAGGTACTCTGTTTATGTTTTGCAGGGCCCTGGCTGACATGAACAATGATGGGAAGATGGACATGCATGAATTTTCCATCGCAATGAAGCTGATTAAGTTGAAGCTGCAGGGTCACCCCCTCCCTCCTTCACTCCCCCCCTCCATGAAGCAGCCACCGCTCTCCATTCCCCCACAGCCACCTTTTGGTAAACAATGGCTAGAAATGACATGTACATGCTTTATTCTAGATCTACAGAAGACCACTCTATTCACATATGTAATATGTGATTTATGTAATTAACTTAGTATCAAGCACACCTTCCAACTGTTTATTTATATAAAAAATTGCATTAATTATTAAGTACTTATTTAATGAATTAATTAATTTCCTTCACCAGGGATGCCCAGTATGGGGGCGATGCCAGGCCTGCCAGCAGTGCCGCCCATGCCCTTGCCGCCTCTGCCTCCAGGAGTGCCAGGAGTAGGCGTGTCTCCACCTCTGGTAGCTTCAGTGACCCCAGCCGTACCTTCTCTTGCTAACGGAGCACCCGCTATGATACAACCCTTGAGTGGATTCTCGCATCCAGGTACTGTAAACAAATACTCACACTACCCAGACCAGCTTATACAGTTTGTTTACTTCGGCAGGATAATTTATGGGTGTTTGTCTCTGTCTCTCAGCTGCTGCGCTCAACAAAACCGCCTCATTCAATCGCTCCAGTATCAAGCTACAGAAGGGCCAGTCAGTCGAGGCACCCAGGTACGCACACTCACACACATTTATGCTGTATTCACAGAAATGTTATGAATTTACCTTTCCTTTAGTGTGTAAAATTGGCCTCAAAAATAAAATAATGAGCTTTAATAATAAATAATGAATAATGAACACTTTAACACACACATTGTCTCTTTAGTGCTCCGGCAGCTCCTCCACCCGTTGACTGGGCCGTGCCTCAGTCCTCTCGGCTTAAATACCGCCAACTCTTCAACAGCCATGACAAAATGATGAGTGGTTATCTCACAGGTATGGTGTCCATCACACAAAGCATGACACATTAAAAATCATCAGGTGGTGAAACGCTTTTATTTTGATTTCTTGTTCAGGTAATTTTAAAAAAATTAATTAAAATGCTGTCTTAGTCTTTACATTTGAAATTAGTTAAGCATTTTCTATATTTTTCTGTACTATATTTATAAGCACATGCCACCATATTTCATATTTTCTTTGTAATAGTCAGTGCGTTCAAAAGCTCATGTGATAAGTGACAGTGGTTACTCAGCACAGCTTAGAGGAAGCAGAGGTTGCTGACTCAACATACTCGACTCTTTCTTTCACTTCTCTTTCTTTTCTGCTTCAGGTCCACAAGCCAGAACTATTCTAATGCAGTCAAGTCTCCCGCAGGCCCAGCTGGCCACCATCTGGTACGGATCCAACACATTTTTCTTATTGTGTCTCTGTCTCGCGTTTAAAACTCAAACAAATCTCTTGAGTTATGAGATGTGTATCAGCGCAAACATGAGAATTGGTATCTGGTTATTGTTATGAGTACATCCGACTGTTTTGATTTCTTTTAAGATGCTGTTCTTGGAATTTTTGTATTTGGTTACGGCCCTGTTTACACTTGATGTTAACATTATGGTGTAATCTAGAAAGGCAAGATTTGGACTCCACATAACATCCCATGTTTGTCTATATAGGAACCTGTCGGATATAGACCAGGACGGAAAGTTGACTGCAGAAGAGTTTATTCTGGCCATGCACTTAATTGACATGGCGATGTCTGGTCTGCCTCTTCCTCCAATGCTGCCCCCTGACTTCATACCTCCGACATTCAGGTGAGCAACCCCCACTGATGGCCCACAACTGTATTTTGTCAATTTTCAGCTTTCATGCCTCATAATAGTCTGCCTTTCATTCTAACGGTTCTAAATGGTTCCAACTATAGGATTTAATTCTTTCCTGTTTGTTTAGGAGAGTGCGTTCTGGTAGTGGAGTGTCTGTGACCAGTATGCACTCGATAGATCCACGGTCTCAGGATGAACCCGAGGAGGAGGAAAAAGAGGCAGAGAAAAAACTTCCAGGTCAGAGGATTAGAGTACATACTACTAGTTTCATTAAGAAAACTTAAATATTTGTGGTCCCTTTTGCACCTGGCATTAATGGATTTTGTTTCTGTACGGTCTTTAACTGGATTTAGCTCTTTAACTTGCATTTATGTCTCGCAGTGCAATTGGTTGTTATATCTGAGACCACTTACATATTAGGCTACATTAATTGCAAATGTTCCGCCATTTACCAATTTTAAAAAACATATATGGCTAATTCAGAGGGCTTTCCCTCATTTTGGCTTGTAGAATACAAGGTTTCTGGTTACTTTTACGTACTTCAGAAACATATCTATTTTATGTAATGCTAATAGAAAATAGAAGTGGAGAAAATGGGTAAAAGAAGTTTTAACGCTTCCCTTTCAAAATAAAGCTTCCTGAGAGAGCTGTAGGGAGACAAAATGAGAAATTGCAAGTGTTGTTCAGTGGAGCAATTCATGAGATATTGTTCTTTTATTTGACCAAGATCACAAGTCATAATAAAAGTAAAGCATTACAGAAAATTCACATGCATTCACTTTTTCATTGCATGTCGTCAGAACTCTGAAACTGGTTTCAGTGACCTCCAACACAATCACTGTTTGTGTGTATTTACATGTGGGTTTTAATGTGGTCAAGTGTATCATCGTTAACTCATGCTAGTTGTAAAAGAAGGGCAAAGGTTGCTACTTTGTATTAAATGTAAAAATCTGCTTTAAAAATTGTTTCCGTATTTCCCCTCAGTTACATTCGAGGACAAGAAACGAGAGAACTTTGAGCGTGGAAACCTGGAGCTGGAGAAACGTCGGCAGGCGCTGTTGGAGCAGCAGAGGAAAGAGCAGGAGCGACTGGCGGCGCTGGAGAAAGAGGAGCAAGAGAGGAAGGAGAGAGAACGACTGGAGCAGGAGAGACGCAGACAGCAGGAGCTGGACAAACAACTGGAGAGACAGAGAGAGCTGGAGCGACAGAGGGAGGAGGAGAGACGCAAGGAGATCGAGAGAAGAGAGGTGAACTCAAAAAAATATAAAGAGAATTCAGTGCATGTTAAACGCTGGCAGCATCATCTGTAACCTCTTGAGTGTGTATTGTGTGTTGAAGGCGGCTAAGCGGGAGCTGGAGCGTCAGCGGCAGTTAGAATGGGAGAGAACACGCAGACAGGAGCTGCTCACCCAGAGAAACAGAGAGCAGGAGAACATCGTCCTGCTCAAAGCACGCAAGAAAACGCTGGAGTTTGAACTGGAGGCTCTGGTACATGCACTTCCAACCACTTTAATGTTTTAAGTCAAGACAGAAATGTTGAGTGGTACATTTGACTGTACTTCCTCCGTGGATCTAATTAGATATACACTAATCTGCAAGTATTACAGGTTTTAACAGAGGGAAATTTTGGATGTCTCTTTTTATCACTACATAAATCAGAAAATACAACCATGTTTTTGGGTATAAAATCACATCACCGATACATGAACAAGCCCTTCTGTAAAAAATCTTTAGAATATAGATAGGTATAGAGGGTGACATATGGCTGTGCTACTGAAGTAAGAATTTCTGCCTCAGTGTATTAGAAAAAAACGTATTTTGACAATACAGCCTTAAGATAAGTATTGTAATTGAAATCTGCAGATGTATGTAAATAGTGCAATAAAATAAAATATATATATATATATATATATATACATTGTAAAAGTATTTCTGATCCTCCATAGACCACAAGGGTACTACAATAGTTAAGGCACAGCAAAACAAAAATTGGGATGCATGTTCTTACTTTCCTCTACACATATTTTTCATTTTTGGGTGAACTATCCCTTTAATTAGGTAGTTAAAAAAGACATGTACTCTCATTTTAAAGCTGCCTTTTGTAATTTCACAGCACCGAACAGAATTGTAATGTGTTTGAGTGGTCCCATATGCATATTAAACCAAAGTTAATCTGATGCTGAGCTTAATAGTTTGACATCTGTTGTTCTTTCTGTCTCTTTTCTAGAATGATAAGAAGTCACAGTTGGAGGGTAAACTGCAGGACATTCGTTTCCGTCTCTCGGCCCAGAGGCACGAGATCGAGAGCACCAATAAGACACGAGAGCTCCGCATTGCTGAGATCACCAGCCTGCAACAGCAGCTGCAGGTGTGCACTCTTACGGTGTTTCTTCTCACTCGTGTCTTACAAAGGCATCATCAGCATCCTTTCAGCATTGATGTTTTTTTTTGTTTGTTTTTTTTGGGGTGTTGTTTTTTTTGTTTGTGTGTGTGGAACAGAAGAGGGCGTTTAAACCAGAGAAAAGTGCTTTAGACTATACATATCATGTTCATATACAGTTATGCACAATAAGAAACTCTTTTTAAGCTGCTCTCTGTAGCAGAGAGTATTTAATGTTTTCTCTCTCTTGTTTTGTCTCTATCAGGAGTCTCAGCAGTGGTTGAGTCGGTTGATTCCTGACAAACAGTGTCTGAATGACCAGCTGAAGCAGGTTCAGCAGAACAGTCTGCACAGTAAGAACATTGTCCTCAACGCTGCTTTAAAGATACAGGCCAGTTGTGGGGTTAGATATTATCACATTAGACATTTTGATGCAATCCATTAATGTTGGAATCTGGCTGGAATGAAAGTGTATTCCAGACTCTGAACTTTGATGGTCACCACTTGTGCGTCAGGGCACAAGTGTGTTTGTAAAGCCATGTGAATAAAGGCTTTTTAATGTATCGTTCATGTTGAGGAATCATATAACCAAAGAGCACCGATTTATGAATTTTAAAACCCCAGTAGCAAGTCTTTTTTGAACTCATCGAAGGAATCGGTTTGGTGGCTCATGCTATTTTAATTTTAAAGTTTGTCAAAGTTACTGTAAAATAGCTGGGATTAGAATTGATGATCGGCCCAACACGTCTTTGTTTTGCAAACCGGTTGAAGTTCAGGAAACAGTCAAATTAAGGTGTGTTCAGAGTTCTCGCCCTCAACGTAGCTATATAAAACAATTATTAATTAAAACAAACAGTGAGCTATTCTGTAAAAGGACTGGTCACGCCTGGTACCACAGGAAAAATTATAAATGACAGCTGAGCTCACTGAACACAAAAACAAGATCACAGAGGCAAGAAAACAGTCAAGAACGTATATAATCAAATTGAGGAACTAAGGATTATTTGAACAGTATTCCTGTTTCTTTTTCTCATCGAGCCGTTGTTACAAGTGCATTGTAGTGACCATATAGATGATAAAAGCTTCCTATTCTTTATATTGGTCTGAATGAGTTCAAAATAAATTGTTCTGCAGAATTCTTCATGTGGATGTTAAATTCTCAGGAATGCTCTTTAGTAGTGGTCTTGATTTTTCTGCTTTGTAGGAGACTCTCTTTCCAGTCTTCAGAGGGCCATTGAAATGAAGGAATCCACCAAACAGCAGCTGAGAGAACAGCTGGACGCTGTGGAGAAGGAGACACGCTCCAAACTATTGGAGATAGATGCCTTTAACACACAACTGAAGGTACCAAAACCCTGAAAGACCCAAATACACACTCTTACTCAGACGAATCATTTTCCTTAGTCTTCAGTAATCGGTTATACGTGGCATTTTTGTACTTTTTTTATGTTTTATGTGTGAGTGAAGGGTGCAAAATTCCAATTTGTGTAAAATGTAAGTAAAAATTGATTATAGGTCAAAATATCAAATTGAATATCTCTCCAGTTTATTAGATCTACGACAATACTTCATAGAAACAAATGTTCTGTAATTGTGATGCCACTGATTCAAACAGCTTCATACCAAAATGTATTAATTTTAATCGTATATAGTTGTTTTGTGGCCAGTAAAAAACAGTCCTGGCCAATAAATTGCTCAAGTCACTCACCAGTGAAAGTTCGGGACAAAATGTTCATTTTGGACCCTCTGTGTTTGTGCGAATGAAAGAGGAAGGAAGAGAGAGTGCATTTTGAGACATCGTTGAGTTCCACCCAGTGTATAATATAAAACCAACCGAGCACTCTTAATTTTGTCTAAATGTACCTTCAGAATAAGAGAAAGCAAGTCTGTGATAAAGTGGCAGCGTTTTCACAACACACACAATCTCTTGTTCCTCTCTCACTGTATCTGCCCGCTGCTCACTCTGTCATCCTCCGTTCATCCTTGGCTGACTCCCTCTCAACCCTTCCCTCCACTGTGTTTATACGGCTTGGCTGACCCTCTTTGTTCTCACTTGACCGTGCTTCACCCCGCTTTACCCGTCGTGGCGGTACAGTCCTTGGGGCTGTTCTATCAGACCCATGCTGCTAGGATGGAGAACCTGCAGTCGGAGCTACTTGTTGAAGAGCAGAGGGGGCGACAGGTAGACAACCTGATAATGCTGTTAACCCCCAGAAAACTACCACCAAACTATTACCCTCTACTCACAGCACTGTGCTCTCTGTTGCCCTGTATGAAGGCACTTGGAGTAGCACACTTCCAGATGTGTCTTGTCTTGACTACTGCCCTTTACTAAGGCATCAACAGGGCTCTACAATAAGGATTTTTTTTTTATCTGCTCCGACACGTACTCAAAGCATGCACCCAGAAGTAAGTCACATGCAAATGCATACAATGTTGTGTCAAAATGCCCTCTTAAGGGGTCATTCACATGTCACTATATTCACTATATTCACATATAGAAATTAAGGATGTACAATAATCATTGGCCAATATGTAATGCACATCTCGTCAGTAAACCCAGTTCTGTAAATGAGCTGCGGCTTTACTTACAACATTACATATCGCACAATGATTATTGTGTATCCATGATATAAAGATTAATCAAAATTCTGGACGTGACAACATTTTGTCAATCAGTGGGGTGGGGTCCTAGAGGGACTGGAAAACAAGATGTTAGTTGTTATGATGACTACAGAACTTAGGTCTGTGATATTGACCCCGTGACATGGCTCCATCCTTATTGTTGAGCTCTGATTAATAATTTTCCTGAAGTAATAATTTTGGAAATAGTTTTTGTCAAGCCTGTAGCTCGCACTAATTAACAGAGCAAAGGCTTCACTGCTCTGCTTTGGTTCAGATGTTGTGTCTGGTCCGTTTGTTTCTCTCCATTGTGAAGAGCTGAGTACACATCAGAACAGAGTGCTAACACGATGATGATGATGATGATGATGATGATGATGATTATAGTAACGATGATGGTGGTGTGACCTTTGACCCGTCACCATATGGGTGGCTCTGTGTCTCTTGCAGTCAGGGAGCTCTGTGGACGAGGTGCTGTTGGACTGTCTCGCAGCACTGCTGGCCTGTTTGAAGCATATACACTTCTACTTCCAGGTCATCCCTCCCTCTCCCCCCTGACCTATGATTTCACCCTACACCACGTCCCCTGCTCGTGTGTCCCACTGCACCTCTTCCAGCTCCCTTTGAGAAGCCCATCAAAGGCAGCGCTGTAGCTGTTCTAAACCTTCACGTATCGGTAGAAAGCTAAGCATTTTTGTGCACTGATCTGAGGCAGATCATTGTAATTATGTACAAGGTTGATCGCGCTGCTTTTTTTTTCCCAAGACACATTTAAAGTTTCACCCAAAACGTACAAATTTGTCATTAACTTTTAACCCTCATGTCACTCCAAACGTGCAAGACCTTTGTTCATCTTCGTAATGCAAATGAAGATATTTCTGATGTAATACGAGAGCTCTCTGACCCTGCATAGACAGTAATGCAATTGAAATGTTCGAATCCCAAAAAGTATAAAGGACATTGATATAGTAGTCCATGAAACATCACCCTACTTTATATGAAGCTACATAGATGAGATAAAAATTGTTTAATTGCTGATGTCACATCAGGGCACTAGACTAACTTTTTGCACTGGTGCACACAAAAGTTAGGTGCACCCAAATTTTCATATAGGCAATAGTGACTTGTAAATGATTAACTAACACTGTGTCTACACTAGAGTGCGGATCGGGCCGCATTTTTCTGTCGTCCGACAGAGCAGTAACTGAATCCGACCCGAGCCCGACAGACATTAAGATATTTATGTCCGGGCCCGATTCCAGCCCAATCAATTGAATGCTCTTCATTGAGCGCTCACACAGAAGCACATGGCTTTCAAAGGCTCTCGTGTGTTTCTGTGTCTACGCTCTGTAAAAAGGGTGAAGCGATATCTGTTGAACATGTTGAACACAATGACCAATCAGCGGTGTTTACGAATTCGCTCAACAGTGCTCAAATGTTAGCAGGAAATGGGCGTTTAAAAAATGTCAGTACCAAAAGTCTAAACTTTTGACAACAGTACGGGTTTGAAACGACATAAGAATGATTAAATAATGAAAGAATCTGTCTTTCTTTCCATTTGCTAGGATTTTAACATTTATTTCATTAGTTGGTGAGTCGGACACCAAACAAAGAAGTCGTCGCTTGTCAGTGAAGCTGCCAACAGAAGCAAACCTTAGATTTTCAATGTGTTCATTTACAACTGCATTAAAAAGTGCATGTCTGGTGTATGAAATCTTAACACCCTTTTACACTGGTTTGGTGTGTAAATATATATGTGTGTGTGTTTTATAATTGTATGGCTAACTCTCTGTTTTTCTTTAGTCTGTCTGTTACCAAACCACTTGCAGTGATCTTTCTTGATTGTATAGTTCGATGTCAATTGTGCTTATGTTGCATTCAACATTGAACAGAACTCTAGTTTCAATGAGAGATCCCAGACCAGAGAAACATACTCTTCAGTAATAAGTATAGGATATCAACATAACTGTCAGTTTAATATCTTAAAAAAATAAAATAAAAAAAATCGTGACTCCCTTACCATATCCTAATGGCGTTTCCCAAAGAGCTTGCTTATTGGTGGAAAGGTCTGACATTGCATAAGCTTCCATTGGTCTGCTGTCTGTTGTTTCTTCTCTTGTGACTTCTGTGGTTCATGTGACATTACCCAGTAGGCTTCGCAGCCTTCATGAACGCAATTGCTGTGCAGTTTACATCATGTACCATGCAAGTGTATATAAAAATTTACGTAAAATATAGATGCATTGTCTGTCAATTGTTATTGAGTTATTTGCCAGTCATTTATGGACATCATAAATGGTTACACGAATACAGTGAAGCACACAGTGTATTGTATTATCCTGTGTACTGTTTTTACTTTTTCTATTTTAAAAAATGTTAACATTTAGAGATAGAAGAGGGTATCAAATAGTCTGGAAAAGATTATACAGATTTATACAGTATTGTAAAATGATCACCTATAAGCTATAATTCGAAATATGATTCCCGTATAGAAATAAATAGATACTTTGTGACTGAGACCTCGAACAGATTGTCCAGACGGCACTTGCAGGGCACAGCTGTGAACGTGTCTTGAGTTTAAGAGAGAGCGCGAACAGAGCCCCGTTGCCCCCAATACTCCCCCTTACCTGTCCTCCAATATCCCATCATGCATTGCAGGAGCTGAGAGAAATCCACAACAAACAACAGAGGCAGAAACAAAAGGAGATGGAGGCTGACATCCCCCAGCCATCGCATGACAGGAAGTCCACAGAATTACAAGAGTCTAGGTATTTTATGTCCTTCCATTGCTGTTCTTTGCAGAATTTTATTTATTTATTTTTTTTTAAACCGGCATTAATTTTGTCTTTCACTTTTCCTCAGGTGGTCAGGGCCTGAAGATGGCGTGTCTCCTGCATGGAGAGATGATGGCCTGGGTAAGGCTCCCACTCCTCCTGCGCCTCACGCTTGGATAAGCCAAGTGAGTGAAGAGGAGAACCACAGCAGAGCAGAAGTACAGGATAACCTCTCCAAACTCTTCACACAGCATCCGCAACAGGGAAAACTACAGGCTCAGTCCCCCTGGTCTATGGCAGGTGAGAAAAAGATGCTTGTTGAACCAGACAGACGTGATTTTTGGTTGCTCATTCATATTGAGACATGCCAAGCTTACCCTAAATGGTATAGCTCGTAACTTGTGTTTGTGATATAGATAAGATTCCAGTGTCTGGCTTTAATCAGGAGAAGGTAAAGGTGGTCTACTATAGAGCACTGTATCCCTTTGAAGCCCGCAGTCATGATGAAATCACCATCCATCCTGGAGATATAGTGATGGTAAGCAATTTTGAACATTCTTGAGCAGCAGATCAGCATATGAGCATTAATGATTTCTGGAGGATCATGTGACACTGAAGACTGAAGTAATGATCTTGAAATTTAGCTTTGCCATGACAGGAATAAATTGCATATAGAAGATTATATATATTATGTAGAAGATTTAAAGCAATAGTTTTCCACAGTTATTTAATTATGTGTTCTTAATTTTCAGCCCTACAGTGTGTAGGTTAATTATATGATGTGCTGATTAATTATCTGAACAATTGCACATGAATCACATCATTTTTGGTGGAGAAATGCTAGTGCTAGTTTGTACATTTACTGACTGACATTATGCTCCCTTTGCACTCTCTGCCTGAAGGTGAAGGGAGAGTGGGTAAGTCTAGGTTTCTGCTCCTTGTGCACTTTTATTAATTTCTAGTTTGTCTTTGTTTTCTATTTTTGTTCAACTGTCGCTGAGATCAAAATATGTGACTGCATGTCTGTGTCTGTTGAGATGTTTTCCAGAGGCTTAGCTGTGTTTGCCATTAGATCACTCAAAGATGATGCTTCTAGGATGCCATGACCATTTACTCCATTTCCTGTTTTAAATCAATTAAATGAGTCCTTTGTTTCATCACATACAGTCACAGTGCTCTGTATGTTCCAGTTCATGTTTTTCTGATGTTTATTAAGATGCTGTGATTCTTTTTTCCTGTATGTCTCTTTTCAGGTGGATGAGTCTCAGACAGGTGAACCTGGATGGTTAGGAGGAGAAATTAAAGGGAAGACTGGCTGGTTCCCTGCCAATTATGCAGAGAAGATTCCAGAATCTGATGTTCCTCTTAGTTTGAGAGCTAGCGCTGCTTCTGGTTCTGCCCCTAAATTGGGTTCTCATATGTCATCCGCTCCTTCAACAACCACAGCCACACCCCTGCAGTCAGCCCCCACAGAGCCTGCATCGATAGCCCCGCCCTCCTCAGCCCCTGCCCCTCCAGGCCCTGCCTCCTCCTCTTCCTCAGCATCCAGTAACTGGGCAGATTTCAGCACTACGTAAGTCATTTGTTTCGATTAAAACGATGTTACTTGTAAAGACGACAGATTATCCAAATCCATTTTGATTCTGTGCTCTTGTGACTTTAATTCAGATGGCCAACAAATTCTGCTGTGGAGAAGCAGGACAATGATGGATGGGATGCGTGGCCGACCCAACCCACTCAGCCGTCCCTGTCGGTGCCCAGTGGAGGGCAGATCAGACAGCGCTCTGCTTTCACCCCAGCCACGCTTTCCGGCTCCTCACCCTCACCTGTGCTCGGCCAGGTACATTTACTCCCTGTCCAATCCATATTAGTGAATTTTTGCATGTTTTCTTAACTACTTTTATTGAATACATGCATGCATTTGAAATTAATCAGAAATTTAGCATCACTCTCACACCAGTGGATCCACAGCAGTGAATGGGTGCCGTCAAAATTGAGAGTCCAAACAGCTGATAAAAACATCATCATAATCGAAACGACTCCAGGCCATCAGTTAATGCCTTGTGAGCTGCTGCATGTTTATAATAAATTCATCATTAAGACTTTAAATGGTTTTAAACCATTGCTTCTGGCCAAAATACTAGTTCCTCTTTTTTATGGTTTCTGGGTTTTTTGTTTTTTTTTTGTAAACATTAATTGATGGACTGGAGTCGTGTAGGTTTTTTGTGGTTTGTTATAATGTTTTTATCAGCTGATTGGATTCCTGTTCTGATGACACCCATTCAATGCAGAGGATCCATTAGTGATAAAATTATAAAATTATATTCCATTATGTTTCAACACAGAAATAAACTCATCTACATATTGGATGGGCTGGGGCTGAAATTATTAGCAAATTTTCTAGCAATTTAACTATTGCTTTCATCACGGAATCACAGCATTGTTCATCTTTTCATTAGATGGAAGTTATGTTTAGGTGCTGAGGGCTTGTGAGTGAGTTTTTAAACACTTGCTGTTGTCTGTCTGTTTCCAGGGTGAAAAGGTGGAGGGTCTTCAGGCACAGGCTTTGTATCCATGGAGAGCCAAGAAAGACAATCACCTAAACTTTAACAAGAATGACGTGATCACCGTCCTGGAGCAACAGGATATGTGGTGGTTTGGGGAGGTGCAGGGGCAGAGAGGATGGTTCCCCAAATCTTATGTCAAACTCGTCTCTGGGCCCGTCAGGAAATCTATGAGGTCTGTGTGTTGGCAATATACAAATATTAGATATTGGCTAATATTAATGGATATATTTTAGTTTTCAGTCAGTGCAAAATAGTATAGTCTTATCATATTATAAATATAATATATGTATATAATATATAATATATATTATAAAGTAATATATGTTTTATCACTTTCTGTGCATAACATAATAAACGCAATCATGATGGCCCCATTTTGAAGTACCAGTTTTATTACAAAAAGTAATATTGAACACATTTTCATCCAGACTGTGATTTTGAGTTTTGAATGCCGTTGTTCTGTTACAGTATTGAATCCGGCTCTTCAGACAGCCCTCCCAGTGTTAAGAGACCCAGCCCATCTCCAAACAAACCCACAGATCTGGGAGAAGGTCAGATTACCAGGGACAGCTCAATGGATCATGTGTTTCTCCCTCTCCCCTTAATCATTTGTCTCTGAAAGTCTTTGTGTGAAAGTCTTTGTGTGATTTTCTCTGATCACAGAGTATGTGGCCATGTATACATACGAAAGCAGTGAGCAGGGCGACTTGACCTTCCAGCAAGGTGATGTCATCACGGTCACAAAGAAAGAAGGAGATTGGTGGACTGGCACTGTGGGCGGGAAGACCGGAGTCTTCCCCTCAAATTATGTCAAGCCTAAGGAATCCGAGGTACTTTTGATATAATTTGCATGTAAAATCTCTTATGGTAGTCAAATAAGGAACATTTTCAGTTTGAAAAATCATAACGATGACATTCTACCTTTTTTCTAGGGTTTGGGATCTGCTGGAAAAACCGGAAGTTTAGGGAAGAAACCAGGTGGGTGCTAATGTCCTCATAAATCCTGTACCATATAGGAGTTACAGCTGGAAAAAAACAGCTTTAAGCCACAGTTTTGTAAACTTCAAAATCACATCATAACAATGTTTTATTGGACAGTGGTTCTCTGCTCTAGTTTTTTCGCCTTTTACCTCTGTTTTTCTTCTGCCCTCAGAGATTGCCCAGGTTATCGCTCCTTACACGGCCACCGGGGCAGAGCAGCTCACTTTAGCACCAGGCCAGCTCATTCTCATCCGCAAGAAAAACCCAGGAGGATGGTGGGAAGGAGAACTTCAGGTCTGAATAACACAGATGCTATTAAATACACCCACACCTTCTACCACAATAACACAAACCTTAAAAAGTTATACAAGCAAAAAATGATGATCTATAATTTTATTTGTGCTCAGATTTACTTCATTCATGACATCAGTGCTTGTGAAATATGATACGGTGATACCAGTGAGATGTTGCTGTTCCTCATGAATTAGATTGTATGCTAAATTTTTTACTTCAGATTCGTTTTAATGGCTCACTGATGTTGCTTTCTCCAGGCAAGAGGAAAGAAGCGTCAGATTGGCTGGTTTCCCGCTAATTATGTCAAATTATTGAGCCCCAGCACTAGTAAAACCACACCCACAGAACCCAACCCACCCAAGCTGCCGACACCCAATGCAGGTACATGTAACTTTATTGTTCAAAAAAACTGGTTTCTCATGGCAAAGATGAAATGTTGTCTTTTGTACTTGGATCTTTTTGTAATTAACATGTTTAAGCATTTAAGTATGTCAAGCATGTTGCCTCTTGTCATTTAGTACAGGCTAGGTTACTTGTATAATGCTGCCTACACACCATTATCAGTTTTTCATAGTATTTGCATGTCCTCATGCTTGATAAATAGCAAAGCAAATAATCCAAGAATCAAGAATTATTCTTTTCTGTTTTACTCTATTATATTATATTATATTATATTATATTATATTATATTATATTATATTATATTTAGTGCTGCCAAATGATTAATCACATCCAAAATACGTTTTTGTTTACATAATATATGTGTGTGTTCTGTATATAAACAAACACAAATGCAAGTGTATATTTCAGAAAAAAATTTTGTTTGTATATTATATGAATGTAATTATAGACATGTAACTACATAATAAGTATTTTCAAAATATATGCTGTATGTGTGTGTATTTTTATATACTAAATTTACACAAAACACACACATATTATGCAGACTAAAACTTATTTTGAATGCGATTAACCGTTTTGCAGCACTAATTGTGCATAAATGATATCAGAAATGCAATGATGTGGAGATGGCAAATGTCAATATTTTATTCAGAATAGAACATTAATCACGGAACAAAAGTTTAAACTGAGAAAATGTATCATTTTAAGGGAAAAATATGGTGATTCAAAATTTCATGGTG
>JAUMHQ010000001.1:2614142-2624861 GCA_032361165.1 Enteromius paludinosus | reverse complement strand
ACCAGACTGCCACGGTTAAAGTTAAAAATCTTTGTTTGTGTTCTGCTGATGAAACAAAGTCACCTACATCTTGGATGACCTGGGGGTAAGCAAATAAACATCTAATTTTCATTTTTGGGTGAATTATCCCTTTAAGTTGCTGGGGTATATTTGTAGCAATAGCCAAAAATACATTGTATGGATCAAAATGATCATTAAGATATTAAGTAAAGATCATGCTCCATGAGGAGATATTGTAATTTTCCTACAGCAAATTTATTAAAACGTCATTATAATAGTAAAATGCATTGCTAATGACTTCATTTAGACAACTTGTTAGTATTTCCTTTTTTTTTGGCACCCTCAGATTCCAGATTTTCAAATAGTTTTATCTCGTACAAATATAGTCCTAAATGTTCTAATATTGTCGGTGACATTTTCCATGCACTGTCTTTTTTTACCTTGAAGACATGGAAAGCCTCAAACTGAATGTTGGGGCTCTTGTCTCTCAGGAGGTTCATCATGAGCTTCAGGTTCTCTGGTTTACTGATGTACCGTGTCATGACTGTGAAGTTGTGTCTGTCCAGGAGCAGTTCACCCAGCAGCTGTCACATAACACAAAAACATGTGATGTTAATGACAGGACAGGCCAGAGAACACGAAAACCAATGTCGCAACACGTACCTTCAGCGACTGTCTCTTGGTCACATAGTTCTCAGAGTGAAGCAGTTTTTCATAGTTATCAAAAACCTGAAAGATCAAGGACGGCCATTTAATTTTTTTTTAGTTTTCCTAAATACTGGTAAAAATTAACAATTAAACAGAAATTATATATATTACCACATCATAGTTCTGTTCTAAAAATTCCGCCACCAGAACCTTGTGTCTTGTGAGAAGGTCCTGTAAAAAAATTAATTAATAAAAAAATGCATTGAGTGCCATTTCATGTAACAACTAATTTTCAAAAATAACTATAGCACTTACCTTGAAGGTGGCGAATGCGTCAGAGGCGATGTCAAATGTGGACATCTCCACGTAGCTGAAGAAATCTTTAAAGTGTTCAGAGTGGAGGACGATTTTGGCGAGAGGTTCATGCCGGATGCACTCGCGCAGCATGATCCCACAATTCAACGCCACCTGAGGGGTCTCATACCTGCCACAGCAGAAATGTCAAGTGTACATTAATGTGAAGCCATGTTCAGGAACACACAGCTTCATGATTTTGGAACTATTCCACATTCGGTCTTCAGATACTTCAGTAGGGTTGGGCACCGAACTGTACTTTTAAGGGCACAGAGCGAATGGTGTCTATGATTGTGTGTGTGGTACTACAGAGTACCGATTCACATTAATCTGTACCCGAGAATCCATCTGATCAGGTGTGTTGCACAGAGACTGAGACTCTGTGACATGATGTCACCCCTGCAACTCTTTAAAACACAATGCACAGGGCAAAGAAAAAAGTTCTAAAGTGTGGTTACATTTCTAGGGTCATATGGTTTCCGCGAGAGCGGCGGAGTCTATTCATAAAAACAGAATACTCTCCAAAGATGGATGAAAAAAAAGAAGGTCTGTCAGTTCATTCGAATCGTCATATGAACAAGTGTATGTGAATATTAAAACGCAAAAGACGGTTTAAATATGAATCCTGCATGTTCCGTTAACCTCAATATGTGTGAATGGCAGAGATGCGGTTTTGTTTACAAACAGAAAATACTGAAGCACATGTGAATTCGGATTTTCAGCCTCTGCATCTCCAGTCCTTGTAATTGCAAGGCTTTAAAAGGTCTATCAATAAAGCATCTGAAAAAGATCTACTCTGAACAATCCATTGAATTACATTAAATAAAGACAAAGTAAATCTAGCTAATGAAACAATAGCTAACATGTGGTCCAATGCCATGTCTCTAGTCAATTGAATGAATCATATACAATACTGACTTCAGGAAAAGGGGAATAACCAATGACATTTGAGATTACAACTAAAACAGCAAGCCCCACCCCACGACTGACACAACTAAAAATGTTCGCGCGAGCAGACTACTTTGGAGGACAATACGCAGAGGACATGTCACGCGCGTGCGAGAGTTTGAAATGAGCTCGCAGGCTCCCGTTTCCTCGCGTGTAGATCTGTCTCACTTTGCGGATATGCCACCATACACCTCCCTCTCTTGACAGGCGTGAGCTCAGTTGAGATTCCGATCGTCCCAGATTGACACCCCCTGCAAACCCCCACCCCCATGTGAAAACGAAAACAAAGCGACAAGTTTTCATGTATGATGGGTGGTTTCTGGTGGACTGATGGAATGGAAACATTTCAAAACGGTTCCAAGCCAGCTGTTTTAAAGTGACATGCTTGCATGCTACATTTCAAAAATACCCATCATCTCTCACCCTTTGAGTAAGATGAAAAGAACTTCCTGATGAGAGCAGAAATATTCCACCGTTGGGCTGCGGGTCCCGATCTGCCTGCGCAGGATGTTGTTGAAGATCTGACAAACGTCCTTTTTACCCTGTGAGCGAACACAGAAAGCGCTATTATACCAATTATCACGGTCACAAATGATAAGATGAAAGAGAGACGAGCGGCATACTCACCTCGAAATCGATGACCTGCAGGTTTTCCACCAATGAGATGAGTAGGCCGCTGTTGTAGAGCTCTTGGGCCAACTGGGCCACCGTTTCTGTGTGTGGCTCCTTGTCGTTAGTGCCGTACAGGATCTCCTTCATCGCCACCAGACATTTCGACACCTCCTCCGAAGCCTGACAAGCACAACAAGAATCCATTACAACAAAACATAGTGATAACTTCATACATTTACACACATGTGTGCTCAAAGCATATTAATGCTGCATATTGCTTTGATAAGCTAAAAGGATTCTGGGTACTTTCACACGTAAGCTCGCTCTACTAGAGCTCTTCACAGAGGAGCCGACCCGGGACCCGTGCGGGTTCGGGTCTATATTTTAAATGGTTAGCCGGGTCGGGTCCAAATCTATTACTTCGGGTCCCGCGTCTGTTTAACACTGTGTGTACCTGAGTCGATCGGAAAACACAGCACCTGCCAGAGTCAGTCGACACTTTGCATTAAAATAACACACACACAATGTTTCTATGGCAGCAGGGACTTTTACTCTGCCACAGTACGCATTGCACTTTTTTCTTACGCGTTTATAATAATGTAAAAGAACCATCTTGTTATATTTAACATTTTTGGTCAGGCTCGGCTCAGAGAGCACAGTGATGATGGAAAAAATACACTCTTATCAGAATAAGCTATTTAAGTCTTGTGCCATACGCATGAATTCCTCCTCTAAGTTTCATAAGATGACCACTAGGTGCCGTAGGTGGAGCTCTAAAAATCTAACACATGTTTTGTACAGTTGTATCTTCCTGGAGAAGAGACTGTTATTGAACACGCACACAGTAAAGTTTACCGCATTATTCTTTGCGTTTTTGAAATAAATGATCTTTTACAGCCTACAAAAGGTATCTGTGCAAAATGTGCCAATCGGGTACAGTCGGGTCTGTGTCTTCCCAGCCGGGTTCGGGTCTAACTAGTACATTTCGGGTACCACTTTAAAGTAAAACACGGGTCTGTCCAGCACATTTACTGGTCTCTTCGAGTTCAGGTGCAAATTTTTGGACCCATGAAGATCTCTACGCTATACAAAGAACATCATTAGTTATTTATAAGCTGCTGAAACAGCTCGGTTTCAAAGTGTGGAGGCATCATGGAGCATATGGATTTCCCTCCAGCTGGAAGAGCCCCAGGCCTTCGGAGTAACAATCAGCAGGTTCCCAGCACTTCAAACGCTCGACTTTAACACAGGCCTGCTGAAAACAGCCTTAGTGGCCAGATGAAAATGAGCAAGAGGTCGGGCAGAGGAGCGATATTCCCACCTCTCCGACATATTTGTACTCATAGCACCAACACCAGCGCTTCCAGGAACCAAAACTTTTGCTTAGTAGGGGCTATTAAGATGTGCTGATAATGGGATTTACACTCAGTAAAATTAGCCATTTATTGACAATGAGATTACAATGATACAATTAAAAAAAAAAAAAGTTAAAAAAAAGGCATATACCTACCACCAGGGTTATTATAGTTAACTAAAACTACACAGAGATCCTACAAAAGTGACAAAAACACAATAAAACGGCAACAAAATTAAACTGAAGTGAAGACAGAAGATTTTAAAATCCAATCCAATTCAAAATATGAAACTAGAATTGGTTTAGTTTTTATTATAGGATAAGATGACTCATGTGCACTGCTGAATGAAGTTCTCCGTCTGGTTCACTGGTTTAAAACACTTATTTGCCTTGGGCCTGGCCTACGTCTCTGAAAAAGCAAATGAAAAATGCAAAAACACACTGGAAAAATCAGCAGTGGAAAGCAGGCTGATTTAGAGGACAACGCTGATATTGTGGTTAAAAAGAGCTATAATGTGTCTCAGGGTAAAGCTGTAGAGAGACCTAGGAAATTTGAGCATCGTCACTCAATAGTCAAATTCATTATGAAATCATCTGAGGGTTTCTGTAACAAACTGGTATTAATACCAGAATCTTGGGATGAAAGGGGAAAAATGACGTTAAAAAAAAATCTGACCAAGGTAAAAGAGGGTCCAATTTACTGAAGTTTTGGGCCATATTTACACCATGTGTTTCAGTGTTAAATCAGCTGTAATCCATCTTAAGCAAGCGCTAAATGTACTGGAACAGCCCTGTGCTAAACTCATGTCATTCTTTTCTGTGTAAACGCCTCATTTGTGGCAAATTAAGCTTATTAACATGATGGAGTGATGCTGTACAGTCCTGTAAAGTATGCCAGATTGCAGCAATCTGCTGCATCCTTTAAAAAGCTTGCAATCAGAGCCTGTCTGCAAGATGGACAATACCTCCTCACCAATAGCGCTCAGCGTTTGCACTGTTAGCTAATATAAAGTGTTATCTGAACGTGTAATTCACTCAGAGATGGCCCTCAAACTCGTACCTTTTCTGTCTTCTTGTCCTGCTTGACCAGGATTGAGAGGTTGTCTTTCAGGGTCTTCACGATTTCTGTGGGGTTTTTGTGAGATTTACCAAATAGCGGCATGGTTGCAGCTGTAGACTTCTTGTTTTAGAACCTGGAGTAAATAGAAAACGAAAAGAGAAGGACTTGACTCTTCAATTCAAAACAAATCTTCTACAGGTTAAAGGAGACAATGGCCAGAAATGGTATGAACTGGTAATTAAATATATCAACACAAACACATACTTGATGAATATAACATTTCTCAGGATCTTCAAAATGTTGCAATTAAGTACTTAAAATTAGACAAATATAAACAGTGATCACTGCCTACTTATGATTTATAAAAATTATTATTATACTATTATTTAATTTATATTTTTCTAAAAATGTGGTCAAGTCACAAAGAATGAGTAATATTATTATTATTAATATTTTAAGGGGTAAAATTATTTATATAGGTTTTTATAATGATGTAGAATATATATATATTTTTTTTTTAATTTTTTTTTTTTTTTAATATTTAGTAAATTTGTCTTAATTTTATTATTAGTTTTTATTCTTTAAAAATGTATATTCCATATCATTATATTTGTGTATATGTGTGTGTGCATATAGATAGATTTTAATTCAGTTAACAGTCAGGTTATCATTTGACATTTTTATTTAGGCTGCTAGTTTTTCCATCTTATATTTATATTCATATTTTATTCTTTATTTCAAATGATAAAAAAAAACTGTAATAGTTTCAAATTTACTTAACAATAACAACACTGATTAAAACTAATTACATATCACCAATAATAATAATAATAATAATAATAAGGCCAATAATGATCTGAAATACCAATTAGGCAGCATGCAAGTGGCTTTAATTATGTAATTTCAAGATTTTTATTTTTTTCCCCCACTTGAAAAGTCATTCATTTGTTCCAGCCTCAAAATGCCATATTTATTAAATTAAATTATTATTCTTAGTTAAGCCATATAAAACAATAAAAGCCTACTTAACTTGACTTTGACAGGGCTGACACCTGAATGAAAATGTCAGAGGAACTTTTCAGAAGCAAGTTAAAGAAATAGTCCCTATTGAAACTGCGCGCAATTCAAGGTAGTCACGGGGTGTGTTATCAAACCGCGACACAGGATCATGGCTCTGAGTGTCGCGATTTCGGTTTCATATCGCGTATCGTTACAGCCCTATTCTGTCATCATCTACTCAACCTCGAATAGTTACAAACCTGTATGAATTTCTTTTTTTCTGCCGAATACAAAGGAAGATCTTTCGAAGAAAGTTTGTAACCAGGCTGTTTTGCGTCACCACTGACTTCCATAGTATGGTTACAAACTTTCCTCAAAAGATCTTTCTTTGTGTTCGGCAGGACAAATTAATTCATACAGGTTTGGAACTACTTGAGAGTGAGTAAATGATGACAGAATTTACATTTTTGGGTGAACTACTCCTTTAAACCACATAATGAGGGGAATATTCACTGTTTGTCCGAGAGAACCCAGGGAAACTTGTGACTGGTAATCCTGTGATCTAAGAACCTAAGCAGTGTGTGTGTGTGTGTGTGTGTGTGTGTGTGTGAGACAGAGAGTCCTAGAGTCCACTGTTCCTGTTGGAAATTTCCTGTTCCTCCACCTGTCAGCAGCTGCTCTTTGATCAGATTCCCTTCACTCTAGGGCTGTGTCGAACATATTTAACAATACAAACAACTTACAAATTAATCATTACAAAAAGCGTAGTCTATCTATTTTGATAGCACCTTCTGTAAAGAGTGCTTCTGAGAAACTATTCTAAAATGTTTACCAAATATATTCACTCTGCAATCTAGGCGTGTTTAAAGACTCACAATAACTCACTATGCAAACACTTCCAGCAATAAAATCAAGACCTGACCCAGCTCCAAGCCATAAGTCATAACTGCAACAATCGCCACCCTCACCTCACCCGAGTTTACGATCACAATATCACCTAAACCAATCGAAAGGCCCATCACCGAGGAATGTCACATGACCACATATATGTAGCAGCGAGTGAACAGCTCTTCTATTTGCTGTGTGACAGTGTTAGGAATTTCATACAGTCCTCGACAAAGACAAAAAGAAGCTCCACCTTTGTTTACTATCTGTAAATACCACCATCAACATGGAAGAACTCACTCGGCAGCACACAGACTACATAATTCATGCAACAGAGCAACCCTTGTGAGACAGATCGTGACGAGAGAAAAGTGAGAATTACTCTATTTGTCAGGCAATTAGTATATTATACTAATATAGTATTAGACAATATGCTAATAATACACCAAACTAATTCATTTATGCACTGCATCAAGATTATGGAAAAATGTGGGGACACATATTAAAATCATATTTTGGTCATTTAAATTAATAAATTAGATGATACACACAAAAAGATCAAAAAGAAAAACAAATCTAATCTCAATGGGGGAAGATATACTGGATTACCATACTGACTAGATAATATAATACGAATGAAAGGGTGCCAGAATAGGGCCTTTCACACAGCAGGAACCATATGTTCGCACGGAAGTAGGAACGATTTTAGTTGCAGGAACTAAATTAGTACTAGTAATTATCAGTGATGTAAGTGTACGCTCACTGGCTAAACGTGTATGAAAACGCCCTCACCCGCCATGACTTAAAACACTGTGTAAACATATATAGTGTAGACATTGTATCAACTTATTTCTTTTATAAACGGCATTTACCTGAAGACTGTGTCTACCGGGGGTTCTTCTTTGTTTCCATTGTTGAACGCAGAGTGTAAATGACGTCGTTTTTTCGACTGGCCTACCTCACTTCTTAATACCCACTGTCAGTGCGAATGCAACCCTTCAAATGGTACTATGAAATAATTCGCACAAAATCACCCTTTGCACCAATGGGCCCAAGGATTTCATCCTGATACTTAATGGCAGTCAGGGTGCCATTGTTTAGCCTGTAGAGGTCTGTGGATACGCCTCCCCAGACCATCACTGACCCACCACCAAAATGGTCATGCCCAGCCCTAATGGCAAATATGCTAATCAAGCTCCATGGTGCTGGGCTGTGAGCACAGGGCACACTTGAGGACGCCAGGCTCTCAGGCCACCCTAATGAAGTCTATTTCTGAGACATTCACACCAGTGGCCTGCTGGAGGTCATTTTGTAGGGCTCTGGCAAAATGCATTTCCTGTTTCTCCTTGCACAAAGAAGCAGAAACTGTTCCTGGTGATGGGGTAAGGCCAGTCTGTGCTGGGAGACAAACCTTCTGGCAATGGCATGAATGTGCCATCCTGCAGGAGTTGGACTGTCTGTGCAACTGTCTGCAGGGACCAGGTATTACCTCATGCTACAAGTATTGACAGTCAAAATGGATGCGTAGGGGAAAAAATGTCAGTGACCTCCACCTGTAAAGCCATTCCTGTATTGGGGGTTGACTCACTGTCATCTAGGGTACCTGTTGTTCATTTCATTAACGCCAAAACAAACTGAAACTGACCAGATCAATATCCCAGGAGTTTAATTGACTTGATTCTACACTCTGATTAAAAAGTGTTCCTTTCATTTTTGTTTTGGAGCTATATATATATATATAGACCCTGGACCCACCATACGGGTCAGTTATTTAAAGAATTATTTTCAGATACATTGTCTGAAAGCTGAATAAATAAACTTTTCATTGAGGTATGATTTGATAGCGCAGGACAATATTTGTCAGACATGCAACTAATCTGGAATCTGAGGGAGCAAAAAATATTGACAAAATCAGGTTTAAAGCTGCATAAATAAAGTTCTTATCAATACATATTAGTAAGCACATTAAGTTGATAAATGTATGCTATAAAATAATTCAAAAAGTTCCTACCATAAATATATAAAAACTTAATATTTCATCAGTAATATGCATTGATAAGGACTTAATTTATACAACTTTAAACTAGTTTTGCATTAAACATATATACATATATACATATATATATATATATATATATATATATATATACATATACATATACATATATACATATATATATAGATAGTGTTGTCAAACGAATAATCACAATTAATCCAAAATAAAAGTTTTTCTTTACACAATATATTTGTATGTACTGTGTATATTTTATTAAGTATATTTAAATACATATATATATAGTAGTAACATGAATTCCCAATTAATGTAATATATCTTAATAAATCGATTAATTATCATGCCATTCATTTTGACACTGACATAGTTTTCCCAAACAAAACACACTTTGAAAGACCTTTACAGACTCCACTACATAAATTATGGTAACTGTATGCGGTTTTTAACGCCAGTCGTCAGATTTGTGTGACAGAAGCTCTACAAGCTGTCTGTCAAGCCTATAGGGAACTATCTGACAGAGAGGGATGTGTAGAATCGTGCCCTAATGCATGTTGAATAGAGTGAACAGGCCCTCCGGTGCATGATCCGCGTGTGTTTGTGTTGAACTGAGCGAGCGGGCCTTGCAGTGGTCTGTTTCAGGCCTGTTCACTCAATTCAGCACAAACAGCAGCAGAATTACAGCATGACAGCGCGCGAGCCGCTCACAATGTAACGCGAACAGAACGAAACAATGAAACAGTTCAGACGCTCAAACACTCAGCCTGTCCGCCCTGTTACCAAAAACAAGCCCGACATGCGGAAAACTGGGCGTACGTTTGGCTTATTCTCCTGCGACAGCAAAATAAAAGACACCCAGCTCAATGTTGAGAAACCAGGGCTGTGAAATCAAACAGACGTCTCTGTGAAGTGTGAAATGTTGAATACTTACAGTGCTGCGATGTAATTGTGTCTTCCGCGGCTGCTGCTGTGGCTCTGTGTGTGTGTGTTAGCGAGCAGCAGACTCTCTCTCTGTGTGTGTATGCGTGCGTGCGCGCGCGCTGTGCTGAACGTCAGCGGAATGTGTGCATAAGCGAATTAAACACTGACTGACTCAAACGCGTATATCTGCAAAAGACATGATGGGTTTGTAGCACAAAACTCGCTGTCGGGTGGCTTTCCGCGGTTGAAGAATGATCTGGGATCGGTCCCGTGTCAGTCGCTGGCGGGTTAGTCCGTGCTGCGCGAGCTGATCTCAGGTCAGATGCAGACAGGCGCTTCCTCCCTCACTGAGGCGAGGCGTCGGGTTACCCGGATGTGGATGTGTTCAGACTGTATTATGAAGAGATACAGGCTAAAATAAGTGCATGACTCATGATTTTGAATCACGACGTTTTAAACTGTCGCGTCACATACCTGCCTGAACTATTGAACGACACCTTGCGTCACGGCCCAAGTGCGCAGTGTGCCGCGGAAACGCTGAGACTCTGAGTCACCAGCGAACTATCATTGGCTGTTGCATGAAACCTGTGCAATTTGTTAAATTGGGAAAAAAGTAATACCGATTTGTTTTTAATATACACTATGGATTTCTTGGAGTGCAGTATAATTATAGCCTATGCTCAAACAAAGTTTCAGTTCGTCTTATAATTTTCTGTAATTAAAAAAATAAAATAATAATAAAAAAAATTCCTGATGCTGATATTTGTTGGCTAAAACATTGTTTGAAATCACATTTTATTTCTTTGATTGTTTTATTAAATTTAGCTATTATATATATATATATATATATATATATATATACAGCGGGGGAAATAAGTATTTGACACGTCAGCATTTTTATCAGTAAGGGGATTTCTAAGTGGGCTA
>JAUMHQ010000001.1:2596820-2614042 GCA_032361165.1 Enteromius paludinosus | reverse complement strand
CCACGATCAGGTGCTCCACGTAAAATCCCTGTCCGAGGAGTCCAAAGAATAATCAGGAGAGTTCTCCAAGAGCCAAGAACCACTCTGGCAGAACTTCAAGAAGACCTTGCATCAGCAGGTACTGTTGTTTCAAAGAAAACTATAAGCAATGCACTGAGCCGCCATGGCATCCATGCATGCTCACCACGCAAGACTCCACTGCTGAACAAAAAGCATGTTAAGGCTCGGTTAAAGTTTGCGAAACAGCATTTGGAGAGGCCTGTGGATTATTGGGAGACTATAGTATGGTCTGATGAAAGCGAAATTGAACTTTTTGGCAGTCATTCTACACACCATGTTTGGAGAAGGGATGGCACTGGCCACCAC
Source organism: Enteromius paludinosus (assembly GCA_032361165.1). Classification (NCBI taxonomy): domain Eukaryota; kingdom Metazoa; phylum Chordata; class Actinopteri; order Cypriniformes; family Cyprinidae; genus Enteromius; species Enteromius paludinosus. Next base: position 2,613,676 of record JAUMHQ010000001.1, on the reverse strand, counting down.
CCCAAGAACACCATACCAACAGTTAAGTTTGGGGGAGGAAGCATCATGGTTTGGGGCTGCTTTTCAGCAATGGGTACTGGCAGACTTCATATTATTGAAGGCAGGATGAATGGAAAAATGTACCGAGACATTCTGGATAAAAATCTGCTGCCATCTACCAGAAAGCTGAGAATGAAAAGAGGGTGGACATTTCAACAAGACAACGATCCCAAACACAAGGCCAAGGAAACCATCAAGTTGCAATCATCTGACCTAAATCCCAAAGAAAATCTATGGAGAGAACTGAAGATCAAATTTCATAAAAGAGGCCCAAGGAACCCAGGAAAGACTGTTTGTGTGGAAGAATGGGACAGAATCACTCCTGAGCAATGCAGAAGACTGGTCTCTCCATACAAGAGGCGTCTAGAAGCTGTCACCAACAAAGGCTTTTCTACAAAGTATTAAACAAAGTGTGTTCAATACTTATTCCCTGTGTCATTTCACTTTATTTATTCTTATTCAAATTGTATACTTAAATGTTCTGATTTCTTTTTATGAATTCAATATTTGACTTGATGGCAACATCTGGTGAAAAGTTTGTGTCAATAGCCCACTTAGAAATCCCCTTACTGATAAAAATACTGATGTGTCAAATACTTATTTCCCCCGCTGTATATATTTGGCTGTTAGTATCTAGGCTATGTGGTGTTACCACCATTAGGATATATTTTACGCAATATTTTTAAATCAAGTTTGAATTAAATTCTTATATCATAGTTAATAAAAATCGAATAAAATTGTAAATTAAGGAAAATTGTTTTGTAGTGATGTCAAAAGATTTTATTTTATTATGCATATATAAACACACACACAAACAGTATGTATTTTGGAAAAATGTCCATATATATATATATATGCATGCATGTGCGTGTTTGTATATAGGCATACATAATAAAAATAAACAGCATACACATATATTATGTAAGCAAATACTTATTTGGGATGCGATTAATCATTTGTTTCTTTTCTTGTATATATATATATATATTTATACATCAGCCCAAATAAATAAATTATATATATGTTTTTTGTTTTTTATCCAAATTAAACAACAAAAGTTTCCCCAACTGTCTTTTATCGTCTAAACATGTAAAGAAAAATGTATAAACCAAATTTTGTTTGTTTATTTATTTTTTACTAAGGTTTTTTTGTGGTGCACAATGAAAAGAGCTGATGCAAGATCAAATTGACCACAATTAATTCAAAGGTCATCTGCAAAGCAGAAACAGGAGGTAAAACTGCAGACATTTCTTGACAGATCTGAGCCAGCAGAAGAGGAAAGAATGTTTCAGTGAAGTTTATTTAAGCCTAAGCACTTTAAATTCATTCATCTCATACATCCTCTTAGATACATATTTACACATGTACACAGATACGCGTCTAATACAGGAAAAGATGGAGAGGCAAAACTAACATGCAGCAATGTGCCACATAAAATTTAAATAAAAAATGAACAGTGATTTTCGTATTACTGAACACATTTAAAAGACAACATACAGCTATGGGGACATGAATCAGCTGATTTGAGGAATATTGATATAGATGAATTTTGTCAAGCTGTGAGAAATACTTATTCAACGTTAAAATGAGTCTCGCAAAAGCTGAATGATGGTTACAGCATGCCAATTATCACTTTCCAGACATGACATTTCGAACAAACCAAATCAAACGATCTGCTGGGACAAAATAAATTACATAAAAAGTGAACACGATTGGTGCGTTTGAAAAATTGCAGTAATTGTGCACGAAAGAGTAAAGTGACAAATACAACAAAATACAATGAAATACATTTCATTGACGCACAACGATAGTGGTCATAATATACAATATGTATATTTTTATATACTGTTTTAATGAAAAACATGAGATAAAAGTTAATATCTGTACAAATCTTCTTTTACAGGAAATAATTTAAACTATACAGCTGTTTAAGATTAATACATACAGTGAATAACAGAACTTTTCAGCAGGCATAACCTCAAGAATCTTAATCGTATAAAACATCACTTCATTGTCTTGCTGCTACAGCAAATCAGACAGGAGCTTTAGACGCCAACAAAGTCAGACATTCCAAAAAGACACTGATATTCTCGACGCAAGATCAATAAATCCAGTGGAAGCTCATGTGGTCATACATTAAAGTCCAATGAGAGTCCTTGTTATGTATATTTAAAGACTTCTAAAACCGCAGGCTGCTCTGATGTTAATGCCGACTCGAACCAAGAGCCCTTTTCTCTTTTAATCTTTGAGGAAATGCATGCAGACGTGAAACAAACAGCATCACACAGACACTTTCAAAGTAAAGGAGAATTTTCACGAGGAACAGCAGACACTGAACGACCTTTTGTTCTCTCTCTCTTATGAAGGAGAGAAGGTTGAGAAAGTGTGACGCTCTATATAAAATATCCTGAATAGCGCATATTGACCGCAGAGGTCAATGCCTTTCTCGGGTGACGAGGTTAAATACAGTACAAAAGACTCGAGGAGCTTCAGTAGAAAGTGCACTGTGTAGGAGCTGCCATGAGGCGCTGGAGCAGCGGCTTCAGGCTTTGATGTCCGAGAAGCTTGTGTAGGTTTCGCTGCAGCTGGAGGATGTGCTGAGGTTTCCAGACCCACTGCCTTCTGTGGGAAAACACTTATTCATGACAATTTCGTGACAGGGATTGGTAACGTGGTGGAAGAAAAGCAGGAAGCTGTGTTACCTGAGCTGGAGAGGGATTGAGAAGATTTGGATTCTCCGATGAGAGTGAGCAGGTTTGCAGCAGGGACCCAGCCCTCCTTATTAGTGCGCAGATTACGTACAAACCTGAGTCAGCACAAAAACATCGATATCAGATCAGCCTCTGCTTACAGAAAACATTGCAATTCATTTTGGTCATACAAAAAAAAAAAAAAATGAACCCAGACAATAATGTAGGAGTGAAATTTACTTGTCAACAGGATTTAACACTCAAAATGCCAAAGAAAAAAATTTGGCCAAAAAGCAAAACAAAACACAAAAGCAGTTCGACGGGCCAAATATTATATTATATTATATTATATTATATTATATTATATTATATCTACATATATAAGCTAAATTAATGCAACAGCACATCAAATCAAGATTGAAAAACTTAAATAATTTTTAGATCTATTCAATAATCACTGATTTAATTGAAGAAATAAAGTTTTGGAATGCAGAACACATTTTCTGGAATCAGAGATGAGTCATGGTCAATTTGATTTAGTAAATTATATTATTAAATTAACCATGTGAATTATACATATATGTGACCCTGGACCACAAAACCAGGCATAAGGTAAAATGTATACATCATATGAAAGCTCAATAAATAAGCTTTCTATTGATACATGGTTTGTTAGGATGGGATACATCAATTTGAAAATCTGGAATCAGGGTGCAAAAAAATCAATATGCTGAGCAAATCACCCTTAAAGTTGTCCTAAATAATATCTTATCAATGCATTTTACTAATCGAAAATGACGTTTTCATATGTTTACAGTAAGAATTTTACCAAAAATCTTCATGGAACATGATCTTTACTTAATTTCCTTATGATTTTTGGCATAAAAAAAAAAAAAATCTATAATTTTGACCCATGCAATGTATTTTTGGCTATTGCTACAAATAAACCCCAGCAACTTAAGACTGGTTTTGTGGTCCAGGGTCACATACATATATATATATATATATATATATTTCATATTAAATGTATATAAGATAGATATATAGGATATTTAAGCTGTTTTGTCATAATTACAGCAGAAATATCTTCGTATATGGGGAGTATTTGAGTTTAAATAATAAAAAACAACAGTTTAAATAATAGGTAAGTGGGAACTGTCCTCAATAACAAAAAAACAAAAAAAAATAAGCTATAATAAACTAAATTATGAATATAAGATGAAAAACTTTAGAATTAGAAATGTTGCTTTGGCAACAAAAAAAGCCCAAAAAAATTGAAAAAAAAAAAGATTGAAATAAAAGTAAATTAAACCCTAAAATATATAAATTATTATCTAAACTATTTAAACAACAAATTTAAAATATTAATGAAAACTATGCTATATAAATAATACTAAAACACTGATATAGGACAGTCATAACGGTTTAGACTGAGCATTTATTTCCCATTAACTGATTAAACCAACAAAAAAAAGGAATCTTACCAGCGTCCATCGTCTCCCTCCTTCACCAGCTGCACTGAGTCTCCACTCTTCACAGTCAGCTCCTGTGCTCCGTTTTTGTCATGGTCAGCAACTACCACGTACCTGCCTGGAGACTGCACACACACAAACACCATCAGTGCAAACAAACATAGATGGGGCTTAAGAAATCGTGACGCCGGGCCACAATGACTCACCAGTTTTTTCCCTCCCTCATCCTCAGGATCAGAGTTCATGGGGTCCTCTGCACTCGAGTAATCGTCGTTCTCCTCAGATGCGTCCACAGACAGCGATGCCTTGGAAAAGCCTTGTGGAAGAGAGGACGAGTGAAACGAATGTGACATTTGGCTCATGGCGAGACAACGAAAGAGAGGGATAAGTGGTGCTTCACAAAGATGGTGTGTGGAAGAAGGTGAAGAAGAGACTGGCTCCATTTCAAACCTTAGTGAGCTACTTTGCCGTTTACAGCTTAATAGTCAGCTGTCTTCTAAGGCAGCACGGTAAACAAAGTTCCTGAAGTAAAATTCTTGGATTTCATAAGAGTCTGGCATTAGCATGTTGCTAAGCTAACAACACATCAGTATTAAAAAAACGTGGCAGAAACAATTTTACCTCAGAAATTAGTACATTTTGAATCAAACTGATTCAAAATGTACTAATTTCTGAGGTAAAATTGTTGTAAAATTGGAAAGAGAGTCTGGTATTAGCATGCTGCTAAGCTAACAACACAACAGCATAAAAAACTGACTAATTGCAGAAACAATTTTACCTCAAAACTGAGTATATTTTAAAATAAAATCGAAAGAAATAGAAAGTAACACAGAAATCAATGTTAAACTATTTAGCAGAAAGAGTAAAATAATATTTTTTGGTTGTTGTTTGTATAGTTTAGTCAACATTACTTCTGACTCAAATCGTGATCTTAAATGTTTTCACTGAGACTCTGCATTGGGAGTGTGTATATGATACCTATGTAGGCAGCACAGTAAGTTTTGAAACAAATCCATTGTCTCTTTCTCTCAGAGGCTATCTACCCTGTTGAAAAAACAAGCATATGCTGCTTAGCTATATTTTGAAGCTGGGATGCTGGTCTTTTGCTGGGTTTTAAGCTGGTTGGACCAGCATCCCAGCTTCAAAATATACCTAACCAGCATATGCTGTTCTAACAGGGTATTTGAAGAGAGGAACAGCTCTGGGCACTCATGTAATAGGATGAGCTGTTTGTGTTTTATGTTCAGACAGCCATGACTCTGATGATTTTGATGACAGTTTGTGAAGAAGGCATATGACACATTTGGAAATCATACAAAACATGTTTATGGAGAGATGCATAAACATTTGAACATGGAGCCTGGAAGAATGTTTGGTAACACTTCAGAATAGGGGGTCAGAATAATGCATTAGTTAAGCATTAATTAATGGTTAATTTGTTCACAATTCAGCATTAGTTGGGCAAAAACACACTAGTAATTCATGATTAATTAATTACTAGTGTGTTTTTGCTCTAATTTTGAACAAATTAACCATTAATTAATGCTTAACTAATGCATTATTCTGACCCCCTATTCTGAAGTGTTACCGCATATTTGGTAGTAAGGGATCTGTGGTTTCAGAAGTGAATCCAGTACTAGCACCGCAAACCAGCAGACAGGAACACAAACCAGACACTCATGCAGCGTGAAACGCAAGTGTTTCCACACCAAGGGGAATTCTTGCACTATTTGACAAATTCCAGTTTGTAAATGTACAGTATTAAAGCATTAGCACAGATTGACTGTAAAACGACCGTATTTGAAGGAAATGAAACTTGTGTCACCATTTAGTCGCCCTCATGTTGTTCCCAACCTGTATGACTTTTTGTTTTGTGGAAACAAGATTTTCCATGCAATCTTTTCCAGGCATTTACTACAAACAGGAACTGAAAGAGGTGGGGAAAGTATAATTAAATGGAAAAATCTCCTAATAAGCTTCATCTTGAGAAGTTGAGAAATATTCCAGTTTTTAGTCCAAAGTGACTGATTTGGTTCACAAACCAGTCTGAATGATTCCTTCATGACTCATGATCTGATTGAAAAGACTCTCAATTAAAACCTCATAACAGTCCGAAACAACCACTACTGAACCACTTCTGTGATACATTTAATGCCGCTTTCGCTTCTTCTTTTTGAAGGCTTAAATGCTGTAATTCTCCATTCAATGCAAATGCGCGGAAAACGGCAACTAGTAAATTTCTCTTTTTGCTGTGTTCCACAGAAGAAAGAAAGTCGTACAGGTTCGAAACAACACGAGTGTGGGTAAATAAAGATGACTGATTTTAAGTGAACTATTCCTTTATGAGATTATCATTCTCTCTGCTGTAACAATAAGATAAGATATGAACTGGGCTGGTTTCACATTCTCCCACAGTAAAGAGCATTTCAGACCGACAACAGTAATTTATTGAGCAGTTATGTCAAAGAGATGCCATTTTAGCGCTGTGATTTATTTTGCACACCACCAATTAGAGTGCAATGATATCATACCCTGTGGTTAGTGTTTGCCAGCCTGTTTGGAAGTTCGCTGTGAGAAAGCAATAAAGACAAAGTTCATTCCCACACCAGGCAGGCATCTAGTTACCTCTCCTTTTAGTCTGCAACAGACTAGAAGTGCTCAGCCATCTCACTCGGGTAAGAGTGATGTGGGGACCTGCGTCTAAGGGAGAGGCAGCCGATAAGATTTCAAAGACTCCATCGAATTGACTGTTGTTGCTGGTTGGGTGTACAGCACTAAAGTCGGTTTGCTTAGATTTGGATTGTGAACCCTTAAAGGGACAGTCCACCCAAAAATTTACATTCGGTAACGCTTTCTATGAAGCCCATATTTATAATACATCACAAGGGTATTTTTAAGGCATAATGCATAATCCAATATAAATAACTTCATAATATATTGTATCATCTCATGGATATGCATAAGAACAGTTTTAATGTGTTATAATATTTATTTATTTGGGGTTATAGCTTTTAAGAGTATTAAGAGTAACATTTATAACAATTCATCCACCTAAGTTACAATGGATTATATTTCTCTTAGTTATAATGCATTATAAGTCTCACATCTTGCCATTTTGCATATGTTTATTTACTTAAAGGAGACAAATACAACTTAAGTAATAATTTTCTTCTAAAACAGCCATAAGATCAGATTTCAGATCAGAAGAATGTGCAATATTTATTATTATATATAGTATATAATATCGGTTTGATTATTTTGATGGTGCCCTATAGACAGCTGTTAATCAGTAACTCTTCTACCACATGTTAACTAGCCTTCATGAGCGTATCAGCGTAAATATGTGCTAAAACCTTATTTTGATGGTTCCTCAACAGACATCCTGTATGGGATACTTTGCAAGTATGTCACATAAACAATGTCAAGATATGATATAGTCCATTATAAATGAAGTAAAATTAATATAGTGTTCATTGTGTGTTATAAATAATCACAATCTTAAAAGCTATAGTTGCATGTATGTATATATGATAACAGTTTTTATAATTATACATGGGATTTTATACCCATACTCTACACAATATACGTTTTTTTTATAATGCATTATGCATTCATTATAATGCCTTAAGAATAGCCTTTTAATGTGTTATAAATACGGGCTTCATAGAAAGTGTTACTGAAGTCAATGGGAAATAAAAACTCTAGATATCAACATTCTTGAAAATATCTTATTTTGTGTTCAGTAGAAAAAAAAACTCATACAGGTTTGAAAATTATCATCTTTTTGGGTGAACTATCCCTAACTCCTAACATAGGAGCATTTTAGTTTGGATTACTTTAGGCTAATGTATGAAAGATGGTGGAACATAATATATGGAGGTGAAAAATTCGGCAACCACATAATATGATAAAATAAACATTTTGGAACATTGGTCATGGCTGATGTTTGAGGAGGGAATGCTGGGAGTTTTTAGGGGACAGTGTACCTCTGAAGCCAAACGGTGTAGGATCACTCTTAATCTCATGTCTTTTAGTTTTGTGGTCAGGACTAGGGGGGGATGATCCTGGCAGCCATTGCAAAGAGCGAGAAAGAAAAGGATAAGAGGACAAAAAAATCAGGAAAGAAGAAAGAGAAAGTCTATAACAGGGTTAAAGGAAAGAGTCTTAAATATTATAAAGGAAAAAGTGGCTCTCCAACACTGTGCCTTGAATATCTGTAATGTGATAAAACGTCATAATGGTTTTCAGAAATGTACCCCTTTTAAAATCCCAATCTTTTAACAAGAAATAAATAGTTATGGGAGTAAACAAGTGGTTTTGGTATGGACACATTATTGTTCCTAGAAAATAAGTTGTCACACCTGGTTAAGGCACAGTGTACAGTGGCAATTGATGTAAATTATAATACTACCAAGCTTGAACTATGATGTTAAACTGCTACTAATCTAGACTTTCTGATCTACACTAGAGTCTAGTGTTTCCTGAGACTACAGTATACCTGGAGGGCAGAGAGAGACCATGGGTAGGGTTAGGCTTTTGCCACCAGAGGGCGCTATCAGTTCTGCAGTGGGGTTGAAGCCAAATATTATCAGTGAATTAGATATTTATCCAGTGCCACTGAATTCTGTGTTGACCTAATATCTTTGATTAAACATTTAATCTATCAGAGTTTCTTATATATAAATGCTTCTTCAGTATGAACAGTCAACGTTTTAAAAATACATAATATATTTTTGTGTAACGCCGTGCCCTCCTGCTGTACCTTTTTGACTCTTGAGGTTACTGAAGCCCTGCAGTGTAAAGCGCTTTTTAGCCACTGCAGCTCTCTCAGTGTTGGGACTGGTGACAGTCTCGTCTATTCTCCGCAGAGACAGAGAGGAAGAAAGAGGAAGGGGAAAATAACGAAAGACGTTACAGGTTTAGTCAGGAAAAAGAAACACAGGGGTTACAAAGAACATTCACGCTCTAAGCGGCAAGAGGAAAGATAGCATCATTCTGAACTGTGGGACAGGTTTTGGGACACTTTAGTCAGGAGTTGTTTTCACCTGACTGTGCAATATGAGAAAGCGTGTGGTGAGAACATAAATGTGTATCTTGAGAAGGGCTGACCGACCTTTGACCTTGTCATTATTTTTGAGCGAGACGGCCGTGCTGGGATCTGCTGCCGTGGGTTCAGTTCTCTTCTCTTCTCCTTTCTTTAGGGTCTTTGGGTTGGTCTTGAAGGGGCTCAGGGTTAGGCTGGTGCTGGTGGGAGTTAACTGCGAGATCTGATCTGAGCTCTTCTGCTGGCTTGCTTCTGAAACACATTACATTATTAGAAACCACACACAATAAAACCAAAGAGGTAAAGTGTGCATGTTTCTTATGGCACAACTATATGGCAAAGCTGAATTACCAACAGTACAGTACTTCAGTTTTTCACTCTATGCTGTTTTCTTTTTTTGTCTTATTATTATTATCAATGCGGAAGCAGCTGTCCAGCTTTTTTGTGGGAACATGATCCTTTTACGAAGGATTACGAACAGCATTTATTAAAAATGGTATATTTTTGTAACATTAATGATGTATTTATTGTTGCTTCTGATCAACTGAATGCATCTTTGCTAAACTAAAGAATGAATTTCTCGCAAAAAAAGAAACAAAATCAATTTATTTCACCTCTACAGGCCTTTAGCTGCCCAGTTAGAACCTTCCGGATCTCGTTCACCCATGCTGTTTTGATCTCTGGTGTCGGTGCCTGACAATAACCAATAAAATGATCAAAAAATGCAAGAGCCAGGATCTCTCAGTGCTGCTTTAATTTATGTAAATTCAGTGCTATTTAAATAAAGGATGTTTGTAAGGAGAATCATTTTTAAGTTTACCTGTACAATATACACCTCCTCTCGAGAATTACACCAGATCTCAAACTTTTTGTTGTCTCCTTTTGCATTTTCAGTAATACCTACAGCACTCATCTGTCAGAGGGAAATATATATATATACATAAATAATCAGAATTAACCAATTTCCATGTCAGAGAAATAAGAAATGAAAAGGAACCCCTTTAATATTCGGTACTTACATTGAGTGAGTGTTTGAAGCTGTACGAAGGTGCTTTCTCATAACCCTCTCCATTCTCCTCTCGTTTCTTACAGAAGAGCAGAGCTTTCTCATGCAGGAACAGGTGTCTCTGCATGGGCTTGAAGCGAGCCAGGTCTTTCACCTTCGCGTGACCCTTCTTATGCTCCGTCCACACGCTGAACGACCCCTGCATCTTCAGACGCCCCAAATCACTGAGGTTGCCCTGGAAACACAGGTCAGAGGTCAACGGCTACTCCCACTCACATAATTGGAAAGCGTTTTAGTTCAAAGTGAACATTAAATTTCACAGCGCAAGTAAATACCAGCCTTACTTCATATCCAGTGATGGCGATGAGATGCATAGAGTCATTGACAGCTTTCAGGATGCCCAGAATAGATGAGAGCGCCTCCTGCAGGTCATCCTCACCCTCACAGCCTTTACTGTACTTCAGTAGTTCCTGACAGAAACACGCATGAACACAGAGGTTACATCAGCGAGGGGGGAAACATGAGTTATATAACTGCACATGCACTCTGGGTCTGGTTTACCTTCAGTAAGAGCTGGTATTTGGTTATTCTCTGCACAGGTTTAAGCAGGTACGAGTCCAAACCAAGCTTATGTTCCAGTTTCTTTTGACACTCCTGAAAGCAGCACACACAAACTCTCTATTTATTTTTTTTCATATGTTTTTATTGTTAAATTTTTTTTTTATTATTATGATAATGATGTAAATATTTTTTTTACCAAACTATCATTTTATTTATTAAATTATAAATTTAAATCAAATTATAATGTATTAAATTTTTTTTTATTAAATAATACTTACTTTCTCTTACTATAATTAATAATAACAACAACAACAATAATAATAATGTTCAGAACTTAGGTAAAATATTTTTTTAAATAAATTAATTAATGTGTTAATTTATTAAAATGATCAAAAGTTATGTAAAAGTGAAAGTAAAAATGTTTATAAACAGCTTTTAAGCAAAAAATCAGCATATCAGAATGATTTTTAAAGGATCATGTGACGTTGGAGTGCTAACAAAATTCAGCTTCATATCACATGAATAAGTTACATTTTTAAATATATTAAAATAGAAAACAGTTGCTTTAAATGGTAATAATACAACATTTCCCAATATTCATGTTTCTACTGTATTTCAGATCAAATAAATGCAGCTTGGTGAGTAAACACACATACACAAACAAAAAAGAAAAATCGTACTAAATCAAAATTATTGACCAGTAGTGTTTTTCGGCTCCTATATGCTGTATCCCTAAAATATTATATATGGCTCTCTACAATATAAGCCACTTAAATTACAGAAAGAAATATGTGCTCTTTAGTGAATTGTGAAGTAAGATGACCTGGAAGAAAGCGCAGTCAGAGCACTGTCTCCACAGAGACTCGGAGCGAGGCTTGTTCTGACAGTACTTCTCATAGATCTGGAGATCCGTCATCTAAAAAACATGAAAACGATGTTTGCGTAATCTATACAATAATGAATTCAATCAGACCAGCCCAGAACGTAACACCTGACTCACTCTCTCCAAAAAACACCGTCCCACAAGCTCAGGATAGTCTGTGTACGCCTCCAGTTCGCGAAGAAAGGTCCTGAAAAATACGCAGCGTGAATCGAGAGAATAAGAAGTGCTTTCGCACTATAACCGAGACACGGAGGGTTCACTCACTTCTTGTGGAACTGGTATATCTCAGGCATATTCCCAAAGAGGATGTCCTTTTTGTGAAGCAGCGTATTGGGGATGAGGTGAGCCATGGCAGGATTGTCCATTTCTGCTCCATAACCCTAAACACAAATTCATCTGTCAAGTCTAATGCATTGACAAACCTGCACTAATCTGACCTCTAGAGGTGCAGCTCACCTCCAGCACACACAGCAGCTCCTCCACATACGCTCGCTCAGTCTCCAACAGCTCGTTCATCACGTGCCTGTAGCGCGCACACATTAAATACATAATTCATATAGAGAGACGTACAGTTAGAGCTGATTTTCCTCCATTTGTTATAAGCTGCTGACTGACCGTCTGAGCACGGCAAAGTTCTCCTCCTCATCAGAGACAGACGGGTGTCTGCTGCCTTCATTCTGTAAGTGTATCTCTCCCTGCAAATATAAACCCTGCATCTGTTAACAAGCTTAAGTGCAAAAAATACATATGTTGAGGGTACACTGTAGCCACGGTTGCTTTAATTACCAATCATATAAATATGATCATTGCTTAAACATTCAAAAAACATTCACTGCCTAGAGATGAGATACCTACTTTTTTGCAGTTTCCATTGACGATATCACCCTCTATCGTCTTCTCCATATGAGCTGGGATGGAAGCATACTTATATGAATAATCTAAATGAAAATATTTTATGTTGGTGTCATGCAATGAGCCCTGCAGCTCTCCTTTGTGAACACTAGATGGCAGCAGAGTTGATTAAGTGACAGCATCCGCCGTATCTGTTGTGCATGAGTTACCATAAGTAGCTAATGGCCAGCGTGTGTGTGTGTGTGTGTCTGAGTGTGGAGGGGGTTAGGGGACGACATTGAGAGGACGCACACACTACCGCACTGCAGAGGAGAGAGGACACTGCTAAACCGTTCTGTAGAAAACTGCTGTATTAATGTGTTTGCCTCTCTGCACAAGTCATGTAATATTCATTTTATTAGGGGTTCAATTCAGAATTAACGGCTGAATAGTTTAGATATTCAAGCGGAGAACACAATAGTCCTGAACTTAAGTGAGCGCATGTGAATGTGAACATTTGAGATGAATAAACTTCATCAGTAGGATTAAAACTAAACCAACACATTAAGAAAGTCACATTTAGGGGGTTAACCTGGAGAAGAGATGGGTGATTTGATGATGGCCTCGGGACGTGGGGCGACGGGCTGCACGGGTCGTGTCTGTTTGGCTGCTAACTTCTTCAGACTGACCCTCCTCTTCTCAAACATTTCCTGCATGGACAGCTGCTTCTGAAACACTTTGTCCACCTGATCCTGTTTGAGCACAGAGAAGAAATTGACTTAACACTGACAAACTAAAAACACACAAGACATCTGACTAATAACATTCATGCTCTTAGAGACAATAATTAAAGAGGTCGTGAACGGAGAAATCTAAATTTCCTTGATCTTTCATAGATTTGCACACACAGTTTAAATAACTACTAACAAACTAACTACTTAAATATACATCTGCATGGGTGTGTATTTCTATATACTTAATAAATATACACCGTACACATAGATATAGTATGTAAAAAAAACCCACTTTAATTTTGTATGCGTTTAATCAGAATATAATTGTTATTTAATTACTAATGACCAATAGCTCCATGCATATGCACAGTAAATCTGTGTATACATAAAAATCTATTCACCTATTATGGCTCATCATGTCAGCTCTGTTTTTATTAATGGTTTTGATTCTTTTACCCTCAAGTCTTGTGTGAGCACTGAATCGTAGTCCCTCCAAATTCCACTCAAATCTGTCAGCTTGTGCTGACCGGCTGTTTCCAGGTAACGCTCAATCTCCTGCAGCGCTGACTCCGCCCCATCCTGTGATTGACACTTGTCCACAGGCTGAGATGCCAGCAGGTAGATCCCATCATCACACCATTTAGTGGCCTGGAAGAGAAAGAAAAAGCGTGAGTGATCATCATTAAAGTGGGCTTTTAGTCCGAGTCTGTTAAATCAGAAATACGAACTGTAACCAGTGGTCATGTAGAATGTGTGTTTTATAAAGTACTAATAAACAGCCAATACGTTAATAATGGGCATGCTGATGAAGGAATCAATGGCTGTACCTTCTCTAGACACTGGTGCAGCTCCATGGCTTTGAGCAGATAGGCTTTCTTGGCCTTGAGGACGCTGTTGATCTCCTCACACACAGCCCTCAGCTCAGAGCATTTGGGCAGGATGGAGTCCACAGCGTAATGAGATGCTTCAATCAGCTGGTCAGCATCACATGCTAGAGTCAGCGCTCGGTCCAACACCTCCTACAGACAAAGAGAGAGAAATATTTAATCTTTCTAATACTATATACACTTCAAAACATTTGAAATAAATTTTCAGGAGCTATAATTTTATGCAACTTTTACATTTATACACACACATATATATACACATATATATATATATATATATTTTTTTTTTTTAATTGGTTAATCTAATAAGCTGTACATAAAAAAAAGAATAAAAAAAAAAACCACATTTGCTAGAATTCCCACAGTCTGGTGTCAGCAGAATGAGGACACTTTCCAGGAAAGTGATGGGTGATTTATCACATTGAGTAAAACACCCCCCTTCTCTCCGCAGGATGAGGACATGTGGGTGATTTCTGTAAGGGCCTCAAACTGCCGTGCTCAGCAATTTAATTATAGAGTGAGAGATTTACATTGTTTATAAGCCCATATGCCTGTATCTGCACATGCTAGAACATTATAAGAGGAAAAGACTGTTTGCTGCATGTAAACTGGACCCCTTCTAGAGGGAAGAATTGATGGGCTTTTTGCAGTACTAGTATCTGAATGATATAACATCATTAAAATCATATGGCATCAAATTGATACTTACATATGCTCTCTCTTCATGATTGGTCAGCTCTTTCAAAATATGCTCAACATGGGCAGGGCTGATTCCGATCTCGGAAAAGCCTGATAGTCTGTCATACACCACGTCTAAATGAGCTCTGACCTACAACACAGAGAAAAACAGCCATTACAAATACTGCTCATAGAGCCCCCTTACATGTGCACACACACGATGCACAATATAGTATATGTATCAAAACCACTATTCAAAGATATTGGTTATTCATTGCCAATTATTATTTAGAATTACAACTTATTTTAAATACATTATGAAAACAATTGTAATCTGTAACTGTATAATTATGTACTTATGTATGCTAAATAAATCTGTTTATCCAGTATTGTAACTATAAGTAAAACCACAAACAATTACAAATTATTTTTAATTCATTTTTTTTCATTTTTGTAATTCAAGTGCCTTTAATTACAATAAAGCTGAAATAAAATGTAACTATTAGATGTAAAAAAGCTAAAAAAAATGTAAAATAAATTTAGGTGCAAGTATAAACTACATTTAAAATGAAAAGTGAAAATATAAAAATAAAAGACAGTTCAGCATATTAATATAATAAACGTATATGAATAATACTAAAAAACACTGGTTTATCTATACATTCCTACTGAAAACATATTTAACAGATATTTAGATGCAGGAGTCAGTGTATCTCACCTCCCTGAAGTTCTGCTCGAAATGCCGCAGTTGTAGACATTGCTCTAGCTTGGTTTGATGTTTATCCCAAAAATCATCAAATGCCGTTTCAGTCTCATCTAACTGACCAAGCAACCTGCAAACAGAGAGATGAAAACACTTCTTGAGTGAAAGAATACTTCACCCGGCCCGTCATTTACCTTCTTCTGTGGAACACAAAAAGAGACGTTTAGAAGAATGTCCAAGCTGCTCTTTAGCATCCACATAAACAGCTTTTTGCAAAAGTAGTACAAATGATTTGTTTCGTCATCTGAAATGAAAGATATCTTGTGAAGTAAATATCCTGCCTGCTGTTACGGCTCCGAAATCTCATGCTGTATGTTTGACAGCACCCATAAATAAAATCCTCAAACAAATATAGCCAGGCTGACAGCAGGCGCCTGTGGACGTTAACACACAGACACGTATCCAGACCCAGAACGCTGCTTCACTGAAAGGTCATGCGAGTAGAACTGGATTTCAATATGTTCCTGTCGGCTAATGCTCTTTATACATGTGTGTGTGTAGATTTGCTGTATAATCTTGACCAGGTGGGTCATGTTGTTGTGCATGCAAATACACAGCTGCCCTGAACAGCTTAATAAAGGGCAGAAACCGGACAAGGACGTGCAACAGTCTGCTGCTGTGCTGTAACCGCCTGGTCTCTCATTTTCACATTCCAACATGGTAGACGGTCTCACACACACACACACACACCTCTGAACAGTAGCCAGGTTCTCCAGTTCATCCTGGTTCATGGTATAATCTGGATCTTTCATCAGGGGCTCATTGATGCTCTCCAGCAAACGTGATCCCTGACAGAGAGCGATCCTCAAGTCCTCCTGCACACACACACACACACACAAACATACACAGGGTGACATGAAATAAACATACTATTCAGTGCGAATAGTTAACATGAATTATTAATGTAAACTTAAGGTTTGCTTATAGCTTATAGCCATGTGAATAATCCACGTTAAATTATTCATGATCTTACTGGACCCCTTATTAAGCACTAGGCCCTATACTGAAACATAGTATATTATATCATCTTTATTTTAATAAATATATAAATACTTTTTTTCAAATCTCCTGAACTGTGTAAAATCTGTGTATATTGCATTACTTTTGTATATACTGTATATAATACATTGAAAACAGCAATATTGTTGTTACAATTTAATATATATATATATATATATATATATATATATTAGTGGTGGGCATAGATAAATTTTTTAAATCTAGATTAATCTATATTAAAATCGCTCATTTGAGATCTGTCAAAGGCA
>JAUMHQ010000001.1:2580222-2591440 GCA_032361165.1 Enteromius paludinosus | reverse complement strand
TAAGCTACATACCTTTTATGTACATATCAGAGAACAATTTAAAATATTCTCTCAATGCATTCTATGGCACCTTTAAGGTACGCCAGTGCAAGCTTTTTCCATTTTAGACAGCTCTAACGTTTATTTTAATCTAGGACTAGTCTTAAACCCTGTTCGGAAAACTGCCCCTCAGTGTTTTTCTTCATGTTTTTCGATTGCATTTCTGGAAAAAATCTGTTACAATCTTTAAGTTTTGAAACTGTTTTTGTATTCTATAAAATAGGTTAGACGCAAGGAGCGGGGACGATTTCCACATGACTAAATAATGAACATCTATACAAAAACAAAGCTATCATACAGAATGAGAAGAATTCAAATATTGCACATGATTTATAATAACCAGACCTCAACTTAAAACTTTGTATGGGAATTGCACATAATATATAGTTTTTTAATTAAAACGCGGCTATCATAAAATAAGGTAATTGATTTATTGAAACATACATTAAATAATTAAATGAGTATATAGTCTAATTCACTTTATTGGGACACCTCCTTCTAGTGAACAGGTTTGACTGTTGGAAATCCTGGTGTTTAAGCATATAATGATATTCTAGGGAATTGTGTGCTTCTGATTTTATAGCAACAGTTTGGAAAGGACCCTTTTCTTTTCTAATATGGCAATGCCTCTGTGTATAAGGCAAGGTTTAAAAAGAAATGATTGATTCTGTCAGTGTGGAAGAACAGCTCTGGCCTGACTTTAAACGTAGACCTTGAGCAAAAAACTAATCAAAAAAACACCAATGACTTATGGGTACAGTCAGTTTAGACACTTCTAAAACTGTTGCAAAGGAGACCGAAATACAGTTTTTTCATACATGAATAATATCTCTTTGTACATCTTCGTATGCATCTTTTTTTTGGAAGTGCATTTTTCTGTTCTGAAGAACCCAATACTTTTGTCCGTATAGTGTATGTACAAGTCATTGTTTTTTTGATTGCAGGTTTTTGGCTCAAGGTCTGCGTTTAAAATCACACCAGAGGTATTCAGCTGGTATTAGGACTTTATGCAGACCAGTCAAATTCTTCCACACTGACTAAATCAATCATTTCTTTTTGAACCTTGCCTCACACTCGGAGCCGTTGTCATGTTAAAATAGAAAAGGATCCTGTACAAACTGTTGCTATAAAATTAGAAGCACACAATTCCCTATATCAGTATATGCTGAAACAATAGGATTTGCACTCATGGAAATTACTAAAGCAGTCAAACCTGTTCATTTGAAGGGGAGTGTGCCAATACTTTTGGCAATATGGTGTTTTTTGTAAAATGCTCTTCTCTAGATTTCATTGCACTACTGATGACACTGATGAATTGCTTGCCTGAGGAAAGTGAAATGCTACGCGACATGTCTTTTACATGGAGCATGAGATGTTCATTCATGTTTATTTTGCGTTAAAACCAGTAATGAACAGGATGGGATTCCAAAAAGAGCATTCATTGTTTGAATTAACTGAAAAATTTACATAATTGAAAGTTTGGTTACTGAAAAATGTTGTTCAAAAAAAGCTGTGTGAAGATGTCTAAAAATAATCTACACATGTGTTGCAAAAAAAAAAAAAAAAGTTAGATTGAAACTTCTTTTCCCAGAAGTTCAATCAAGAAAAAACACGTCTTCCAGGAAATTTTCCCTTGACTTTCAGTTCTCAGAATCCTTGTGTCATCATACACTCCACCATCTCTTCTTCCATTCTCCCTTTTATCTGCCCGGCTCACCTTCTCCTCCGCTGTGTCTTACACAGTTCACGCTTTGTCTCTCCAGTATTCTTTCTCTCTTAGCCCCTCTGCCACTCCTGGTTCACTCTCATCTCTTCCAAGGTCTGCAAGCACAATAGCCAAACAACAGATTAGTATTTCCTCCCCGACATGCATTTGACATTGTGCGAGAGAATGAGTGCCGCTTCTCTAGGCCACTAACCTTGCTATGCAAGGCTAATTACAGTCTTCACAATTAGCACGCTAATGCTAGTCACAGCATGAATGTCATTCACCTTTGATAAAGTCCCGGCCTTGCGGCTAACCGCTTATGAGCCAGTGCATTATCCCACATTATCCGTTCAAGCCATTTGAAGTTAATGAGCTTTGATTTATGCGGAATTCGATGTAAAAGGGATTTGGTAACCTGGTCAAGCAGGCTTGCCAAGTATGCCGGTGTAGACCTCCATTACTGGAGGCCCACCAGTCTGGGTCTGCCTCCAAATTCTGAAAGAGCTCGAAAAAAGCACTCCACGTATCAAAATTACAATCAAATGAAATTTCTGGGACCATCAGATAAGCAACAAAGAAGAAAAAATTGGACTTCCTTTTGTGAAGAGAGATACCACACGCGCACATCACACTCCTAAATGGGACGAGGTTTGACAATGGCATTACAACCTGGATGACAGTTGTGACCTAAACTATGACAGATGGAGAATTGATGGGCAAACTAAGTTATGTCTTGCTCCCTGTGGGCTAATCTGTGTGAAAGTGATTCAGTTAACCCTCCGTCAGCTGGACATTAGCTGGACAACACATCAGATCAGTGTTTTTCCCATACATCACACTTATTCAGAGACGAAAGTGGTTGAGTGCTTTGTGGTAACCTATTACTGTCTGGTCACATTAAAGCACGTTCAAATGATTTCATTTGGGAAAGCTGCTTTTCAGAATCCTGTGTTTTCTGTGTAGGCTGCTGAGGCCACAGTGCCTTTTCATACCAAGAGCCAGTAATATAAACTAATTAACATTCACACTAATTCTACAGAGCTGCTCCAATAACAGCTGCTCTCCTTAAAATTCACTTAGACGGTTGTTTAGTTAACTTCTGTGACATATTTAAGGCAAAATGCAAACAATTGACTAACAACTGTTTGAATGGTTTCCATATTTTTTAGATTATACTTAACTTTTAACATTATAACGTTATATTGTTCGTGGTTCTTGTACATATGTGTATATAGTATATATAGTATATGTTACAAAAGAGACCTCTTCCAAATAAAAGCTGTTCTTTCGAAACATTCATTCATCAAATAACCCTGAAATCAAGTTCAGTTAACACAAAAATATTAAGTGGAATTACAGTTGTAATTTAAGTGTTTCTTGAGCAGCAGATCGGAATATTAGAATGATTTCTGGAGGATCATGTGACTGACTGAAGTCTGCAGTAATTCAAAGAAATTCTGATCAGATTTAGCTTTGCATTGCAGGAATAAATTCGAGTTGAATATATTCCAATAAAATAGAGTAATTTTAAATTGTAATAGGGTTATTCTTATGTCAACTGTTTTTGCTAATATTTTTTTTCTGAAGAAAGACATATATGTACAGTATACTGATTAAAGCCAAAATATTAAATGTCATGGATGAATGTTTACTGAGCAAGCCACTGTTTTGTAATGGGGGGTCAAAATTGCCATTTTCACCTGAGATCCAGAGTCACATTACAGGGGACTAAAAGTGACTTCAGAAAGATGGCAGCATCATTTATTTTTTAGTAGTTTGTAAAATCTGTTGACTTTATTCATCTTTGTTGCATTATGTGCCAATGTGTCTATTTAAAAATGGAGAAAGAGCACTTTTTCCAGTTTTTTTTTCTCCGATGTTTGCATGCCTGTAACTCGAAGTATTAAGGATGTCTCAATGCCCTTCTGGATACTGGCTCTTAACAAACCTTCCTTTTTGGTATCTTAATTTTTTATATGGCCAATAATATTTCACAGTGTTACTGTTTTGTTGTATTTTTGCATCAGCCTTGAATGCATAATTCTTGCTGATCTTAAATTTTGAATTGTACTGAATAGCATTCACTTTAATAATATAGTTGTCTACTGTATATAATGTATTCATATTAACTTATAATGATATATATTAAAAACTTTATATCGCAGTCCTTAAAGATAAACCCCACCTCTAATGTGACCTTCAATAAATGCAGAACTATAAGACACTGGGAAAAAAACACGGGTAAACAAAATATTTCAGCTGCCCGAGAAACATCACAACTTTGCCTCCCCAGAGTGCAATCTGCTGACAAACAGCTCTCTCATTTTGCAGAACATTTTAATTAGACAAGGGCTCTCTGGATGTAAAGAGAGGTTTATGTAAATCCAGGACGACTACAATGCTGTTAAATCAATTTCATTTCACTAAACAGAGGCACAGCAGCTGTACCTCTGAGGTCCTGGCTGATCTGTGCGGGATTGAAAAAACAGTATGGCCTCAGAGGGACAAATGCAATCACATGCAGTCCTAAAGCATTTCAACTTGAACTGCAGTAAGTAATTGCTCTCCTCGCAGTTTTATTAAAAAAACATCTTTAACTTATAAAATATTGCCCTACACAAGTTGTCTACAGTCACAGGACATTCAGTTTCGTTAGGGTTTATGTCACATGGTCTGGTTCAGTACACAAAGATGCCAAAGAAGAAGGACCTTTCAGTGGACAAAAATGTTCAATCTCTTTCCACTATAAATAATCTTTTGTTGAATGGGTTGAATGAGATATCATGGATGTTAAAGGTTCTTAAAGGAGTCATACAAACCCAGTTTTCCACTAGCTTATATGATTCTTTAGGGTCTTAATGGAAAGTTTGTAATATAGTTTGCTTTAAAATTTCTCAAAGATAGTTTTTAAAATGCTAATTTTACCCTGTCAAAAACAGCTCTTTAGAAATCACTCTGTACTGTGTACTTCCCCTTTAAATATTCACGAGTTCCGCTGACCCCGCCCCTCTTTTCCGAGTTGCTCTAAGGATCTTTTTTTTAGCCGTATTCATAGTGAAACTTGCTACTTAACTCACTATTAGGAAAGATGATTTGCAAAGATTCATGAAAAGACATACTCACTGCTTCTGTAGGTGAGGCTGGATCATGAATTATTCGCGCGAACATAAATGCATTCCGGTTGATCAAGGGCACGTTTCCCTTCAGAACCAAACATAACGTTAATCCTCCGCGTCTTCAGTCTCTCAGATGTCGGGGGTAAATGACTACTGCTATGTTCATTAATACATTCAACAACAAAACACCTCAATCTATTAGGAGTCTTGCTTGTCTCTAGGTCTCGGTCTGATGACGGCTCATTCAGGGCGGGTCTGAGGTAAGACACCAGTACAGTCTGTGTGACACACTGCTGTCAATCAACTATTGTGGGAGTGGCCTCTGCATTTGAGAACGGCTTGATTTCAGAAGGGGCAACTTATTTTTATTAAATCAAAAGAAAACTACCCGTGGCTCTTTATCATTGTAGGGTGGTTGTGTACACACACTCCCAACATTCATTTCAGTCCAAACTGCTTGTAAAAGAGCATGTGGCACTGAATGACCTCTTTAATGGAAGAACAGATGTCAATAAAGAATTTATTATTATTAAATGACTTCTTTCAGACGAATTTGTCCTAGTCATTGCAGTAGACGGGTGTTTTCCTTTAACAGTCCAAAAAACATTAAATGAAGTGCTTTCAGATGTAATGAAATGTGCCTCACACAACTCTGCAGTGTAAATAAAGGTCAAATGTAGTGAATCCATGCGTTTTTGAAAGAAAAATATCTGGGAAATGTATGAGAGAAGGAAACAACATTTCCTTACTTTAGCAAAAGAAAACCAGTCTCCTCTTGACTTATATTGAAATCCTCCGTCATTCTCCTTTACAGTTCCTCATTTCATGCTTCTAATTCGTAACTGGCGTTTTTTCTATCTCCTCGTTCGTCACTAATCACGCAGTACCGACCTCTTACATCATCTGCCAAGGCTGCTTTCGCATATTTCGTATATCACCGCTTGAAATATTTTTCTTACAAAAACACGTGTATTCACTTCCCGGAGCCATGCAAGGAACGCTTTATTACGTTTGTATGTGCTTTGTTTAACGTGTTTTGGACTGTTAAAGAGAAACACCCACCCACGATAATGACAGAGCTTAGAAGTGCCAGGATAATTTTTACTATAACTCCGATTGGGTTCTTCTGAAGAAATGCCTATAAAACTAGGATGGCTTGAGAGTGAGTAAAACACATTCGAAATGTCATTTTTGGGTGAACTAACCATTTAAGAGCGCAAGTCATGCTAATCTTTAAATGCAAATATCGTAGACCCAGTCAAAAACTCTTTTACTTCTGGTTCTAACACACCAAGGGTTAATCAAAGATACTTTCGCCTGATTTTTGAAGTAAAAAACCTAATTACAAATGACTCGTATTAGTGTCTGACAGGGTCAGAAGGCGGGTGTCCTCTTGCCCCTCCAATACGCCTCTCCACGCTTCCCCCTGTTGCTCGCTCTCCTCGGCAGATGTTTTCAGACATATTAAAACAGCATCAGTAAATCTGCCGAGCGGCCACCCTCGATCCTGCCGACACCACGAGTCGTTTCATCACCTCGCCTGTAATGAAACGACGGGCCGACGGAATCCGCTCAGCACGGCATTAATCAGAGCTTTCCTACTCCATGTGAAATATCAGACCTCTCCTGACAAAGGCCCCCCTCTGCATGAACAAGCCGATCATTATCTGCTCCTGTAGGAAATTAAATACGGGGCCCTCCGTCTGTAATATGCGGATATGCAGATTGGCAGACGGAATGGAGGGACGAAACTGGCCAACGCCAGGGCGACTTGATTAATATGCGCGGTATGAATACGAAATCAGACAGCACGTCTCATGTTGTTGGGGGGGTGGTGGGGGCGGCAGGACGACGACACCCACATTAAAATGTCACCACTGTGGCCGCACTCACATGCTGATTTGGATGAAGAAGCTAAAATATTGCCTTTAAAAGGGCACACGGGGGGAGATTAAAAGAGCCTTGTTTGCTTGTTTTAAGATGACGGGGTCATGGTGAGATGATTTAACCCCTCTATTGTCTTCAGGTCAGTTTTGACCCGAGCTTGGGTGTTTGGAACCAGGCTTTGTGACTTTGTGTGTAAAAATCTCAGCAAACACAGTAAAGTTGGTAACACTTTACAACAAAGTGCCATTAGTGAACATAAGTACATGCAGCAATACATTTGTGACAATATTTATGAGCCATTTTAGCATTAGTACAAAAACTGTTTATTGTTAGTTCATGCTAGCTTGGGTTCATTAAACAACTTTGGATTTTAATAATGTATTATAATATATAGTAAACGCTGAAATTAACATTATCTATGATTAAAAAATGCTGCTAATGTTAACGCATGAACCTTATTGTAGAATATTACCAAAATATTTTCAACTATTAGATGAATAAATGCTTTCGGCGCTTTTTACATGTTTAGGTTTTAGATGTTAGTTAATGCAGTTAACTAATGTTAGTGTTAGGGTTAGGGTTAGGGTTAGCAACATGTTTTGTAATGATCATACTTACACAAATAGTTTTGTCTTTGGTCTCAAATTTCACGTAAGTTTGAAAGAACAATAATGGCCATGACTTGGACCTTTCAGCATGTTATTTTATTTACCAATGTATATATTTATTTATTTTTATTATTACTTAGTTTTTTTTTTGGCAATCGATGAAATAACATCACAACTAAAAACAGCGTTTCTTAAAGACCTGTTGTACCACAACAAGCAATGTTTACTATGTATGGAGGAAAGGATTATACATGAACTTAAAATGTAGCTATTATATGTACAATGTTTATTAATTAATCGATATTCGAATACTAGACAAGTTAAAATGTGAGGTATTGCAAAATGCCTCCCATGAAAACTAATTTCTTTTCTGTTAACACAAAAATTGGTAAAAAGTTCGTTTCTTTCCTGTTCATGCATATTATGAATCAGCATTTAATAGAAATCACATTTAAATGTAACAAAGAAATCTATTTGCATGTGTAACATATGATTTTTTTTTTTATTAGAATAATCTTTACAGTCCCAAAAAGGGTATTCAAGGGAATTTTGAGCACCAACTGAATTTCTTTCGTTTTTCACGTGTCATAACAATATGTATAAAAAAATAAAAATAAGATTAACAGTTTGAAACAGTGAACAGCAAAATCAGCAAATGAATCAACAGATGGAGATCTGCAAATCTGAACTGTAAGCTATATGCTTCCACTTCCCTTGTTTTTCTCTTGTACTACTCCTCTGCCCCCTCACATTGGGAGAGAGGGACCAGAGTGATTTTGTATGAGAGGCCATTTCTCTCGTATTGTTATTAATAAGGACCTGCACTGACACCTTCGCCAGGCCTGATTGTGGGGCTCATCTGCATTGTATAGCGAAATAGGGGGGATTCTGCAATATTACCAAAGCTGTAATTTCCTGCAATATCATTTCACATTCGTCCTCTTTTCTAGTCTTTTTCCACCGCTTCTCTTCTGGCCATTTCTAACCCGTTGGAGTGTAATTAAGAGTCCTGACCCTGTGACCTCCTGGTTTTAACAAGCCATTTGGAAAATGCTCTGAAAAAGCAGATCTTTAACAAAATATCCCCCCCCCCCCAGCTCTCCCAGGGGGTTCGGCGGTAGAATAACATGATTAATCCAGTAATTGTATGGCAGGCAGTAGTTGTATTTCTCTATCTGAGTGCTGGTTTTTCTCTTTCGGAGAGGATGATTACATGAGGAAGGGATGTCCCATGCTATCGGTTCTTCTGAACAAACTATCTGCAGGGGGCCATGATTGTATTATGCCAGCTCATACTCGAGTCACAAAACTCACAAATGTCCGAAAAAAATGGGGGTAGCAAATGGCAAATAAAGGTCCATGCCAGACTTCCTATCAAAAACGCTTCTGATACTAATTTCTTTTTCACTCTGTGTTAACGTGATTGGCACAACGTGAGGTCATATTTATTTAACTTGTGGATGTATAATGCCCTTTGAGACATATGATGAACAATAGTGTGTTTCTTTCTTCTGCAGAAGACAAAAGAACACATTTTGAATACACCTTCCATGCATTTATAATACAATAAGAATCAAAATCACTATAAAAGTGATTTCTTCCACATATTCTGAAACCACATGGGAATTTATTTGAGCAATCAACTGAAATATACGTTAAAATCCTTATATAGACGTAAATATTTGCATAAATCATTTCAGGTTAATTATTTTATGCTGTGAGTAAACGATGACTGAATTTTCAATATTTGGATGACCTATTTACACTAAACTCTGTCTTAACACCACAAAGAATACATTCATCTAAACTCAAATTCGATGTATTATAAACCTAGGTTTTAGTGTCTTTAAAACAGCCTTTTACGTTTTTCCTGTCATTAAATGTTTCTTTGAAACCGCCCATTGTACTACCAACTAGTTTTGCACTTTTAAAGAATAATGAGCGCTGTCTTGGCTGATTCTGCCAGTGCTGTGTTAGGACACCGGAGGCTGGCGTCAGGCAGAGTAAGCAGAGCAAGCAGCAGTGCGGAAGACAGCCTCTCTGGCATTCTGTGTTTTTTAAAAAGGGATTGAGGCAGAGACAACCTTATGACAACACGCTGACACCTCAAACGTAAATGCCAAGAACACTCTTCATGCACGTCTTTTGTAAAACTAGCCTTTGTTTAGTCGATGCACAGTACAAAAAATAGGTACAGATGTGATTGCTAGGGCTGTAACCTTTCAAAAGATACTAATAGGTAGTTTTAAGATACTAATATGCACCTTTTAAGAGGTAAATAAGGAATAAAGGTTTATTTTACCACCTCACTGACAGCTTTTTTCACTGACATTAGCAATGATTATTCAGACTTTGTGAATGTACAGTATGGTTGAGTAACTTTTTTCTTCTGCAAGGATGCATTAAATTGATCAAAAGTGACATTAAAGACATACAGTATGATGTTAGGAATGCAATTTCATATAAATGCTGTTCTTTTGAACTTTCCATTAATCAAAAAATTATTTAAAAAACTGTTTATAAGGAGACCAAAGTTTTTATATAACATATATTTGGTAAGAAATGTTTCTTGAGCACCAAATCAGCTTATTAGAATAGTTTAAAGAAAGGATATATGTGACACCGAGGGCCAAAGTAATGATTCTGAAAATTCAGCTTTGGAAAACAATTATTACATTTTTTTACTGTAATTCTGCTCAAATTTGCTCCATATGTCACAATCCACAGCTAAATGGATGGATGGAGTAATATAGAGAGAGAAAGAGAGATATGATTGCAGCATTGCAGATTGCAGCATCCTCTCTACTAATAGTGAAGCTGTCAGTTTAATTCCTTCAAAAACAGTGAAAAGTTTCCTCTCACTGCGAAGAAATACAATGTTTCTGTGCTCCTGAATGTTTATTTGTATGTATGCGCGCTTCAATGAAAGCAGCACATTAATATAGATCAGTGACCAAACTGACTGGACCTGTGCATTAAACAGTTAGAAAGCACACTTTCCAGCCAATCAGAATCAAGTGTTTTGATAGGTCATGGTATTAATTAGTATATATCAGGGGAGTGTGGGCTGACATCCGTACCTGCAGATACTGCTTATATGTATAGTGTTAATTTTTTTTCTGGAAAAAATTCTTATTGGAAACATGTGTGCAACAATTAAAATATCATACATTACCACTCAATGAAAGTTCAATTGAGATCATGAATTATGCAAATATTTTGGTTCTCAAGATGATAATCAGATGCTGTAGTTGGATTGTTTCTCGAGACGACGTGTCCAGTCACCAATCCATCTTTATCTTGATTTATAGCTGATTTATTTATTTTGTACGATTTGTCTAAACCCCAGTGATGGGTAGTTTTAGGGACAGGGTTACGTGTAGGTCATTCTTACAAATTCATACAAATTGGCAACTCGTAAAACACGTTTGATTTAGCAACAATCATCATAATTCAGTCAACATTTGCTGTAACCATCCATCCAAGCTTTTTTCTTGAAGCATCTTGGAGACGTTGCCACAGTTCTTCTGGATTGTATCTGCCCAAGTTTGTTCTGTTTCTTCATGTGATTCCAGACAGACTGGATGATGATCAGATCAGATCTCTGTGGAGGTCTGAAAAATCTCATAATCTCATGAATATCTGGAAATGTAAACTGATATTTCCTACAGACACACTACAGCAAAATATAGAAATTAGGGCCGGGACTTTAACGCGTTCATTTAGATTAATTAATTACGCAAAAATAACGTGTAAAAGTTTTAACGCATTTAAATGGCACTAATTTTTGCACCGCGGAACGTTTCTCACTGGATGAGTTTCGGCGGACCGATTATACTGGAGCACCAACTAGCGTTTCT
>JAUMHQ010000001.1:2517204-2527969 GCA_032361165.1 Enteromius paludinosus | reverse complement strand
AAAAGAAAAAAAATACGTAATTATGAGAAGTGCCCTTTATTTCACTTGAGCCCCTGCCCCTCAAAATGTCTGTGCACCTCCCTGCATATGATAATGACTCTACTTTGAAAAAAAAAAAAAAGCAATGGTAAAAGCAAGCAAGCAAGAAGAGAAACTTCACAGAATGTGAATCGGAGGTGTTCCTATCATTGTAGACCGGAGAAAAACAGTTATTTGCAAGTTTGTCCTCCGGAATTAATAACAAACGGAAAAAAAAAAAAAATTCACACGAACGTGCCCTTGCTCTTGATTTACAATCACTTAAATGAACAGCGCTTTGTTTTTAATTAGAAAAAAGACCTTTATGAGGGGGGATTAGAACCTGCGGCCTCAAAACACTATTCATTTATTCTACCGTTAGACCACATGTTTTTGTATAGTTTTTGTACATACGTAGTGTTGATAAATGAGGCCCCTGGTGCGGCCAAATAAATTGGTTGAACAAGATACCAATTGTTTAAGTAAAGTTCAAGATTTTTTTAACTCAACAAATCTATAAAACTGGTTAATAAAGAATGTGCACTGGGTGTGTGCTTTTTATTTAATTTATGAAGGTGCTATATATAGAATCTTAACTGTAGAGTATTGCATGTGTATGTGTGTGTTGGGATTTGGGGTTTACGAGGACACAAATGTATATAATGACATGGGTACTACAACGTAAACATGGTTTATGAGGACACTTCCTGTGTCCCCGTAAAACAAAAGGCTTAGAAAACATACTAAACAGTGTTTGATGAAATTCAAAACGTGCACAGTTTCCTGTAAGGGGTAGGTTTAGGTGTAGGTGTAGGACAATACCACATACAGTTTGTACGGTATAAAAACCATTACGCCATTTGGAGAGTCCCCATGAATCACAAATTCAAGTATGTGTGTGGGTGTGTATGAGTATACAGACTACTCACAGACACACTTGTATTATTTTTATAACATTCTAATAAACACATTTTTGTTCATTAATGAAACGTGGCTTACCAGGAAATATGTATATATTATTTCAAATATAGGTATAATGTAATATAATTATGTTTTACAGAGTGCATATATATATATATATATATATATATATAGCTATAATATAGCATGCAGTGTACATACACAGTGTGTGTGTGTATATATATATGTGTGTGTGTGTGTGTATAACAAAAAAAGGTAAGTTATATATTCCATAATTATTACTATGGTATTTGTCCATGCAAATCATTGTGAAGGAAAAAAGAAAAGAAAAATCCAATAAATTGCATGTACAATTATTGTTATTATTTTTTTTTTCGTGGCTTACACACACCAGAACACTACAGAAACATACCTTCAGGGCGTGGTGTGATGCGTGTTGCACGTAGTCGTGGTTTTGCAGTAGTGCGTAGTGCAGGAGAAAGGGAGACATCTTTGCCTAATGATGGGACTTGCGGCAAAGAGAAGACAATTTCATATTTGTGATGGCTCCTTAAAAATCCCACCTGGATACAGAGTTTAGCAGTCAAAAATTACACCATGCAACACATCACACTGTTTTTTTCTTTGCTAGTTTATTAATTTTTTTATAGCAATTGTTTCTTCACCTTAACAAGGTATGCACCATCAGGTTCTGAAAGAGCAGCAATGACTTTATCCTGAAGTTTTTCATCACAGCTATTATTAATGGGAGCATCTTCATCCTCATCAGGGAAACGAACTCCACCTTTTGAAGTGGAGCCTGGCAAAAAGAAAACAAGGGTGGAGTCAAGATCACATGGATACTGGACCAGGGGATACATGCTGAGATGATTAATACAGGCTGAACCCAGTGTGGGAGAGCTGTCAGAACAAACACACACTAGACGTGCTAAAAGACGGGGAGAAAGCATAAATGTATAATCTAAATATGATTTTTTAAATGTATACACACAAATATTCAGATAGACAGTATGAACCCAGAAAAGACACTGACTTTTCCTTCCTGTTGCCATGTCAACATAAGGCCAGTGAAATCCAGGGATGATGATTGGCATCAATTTGATATCATCTCTAAATAACAGACAGTCAGAGAGAATGACCCCTGCAGACAATCAGAAGATGCAGTGAATTATGCAATCAAAAAAATATGATCAGTTTGTACCATAATGTCCTATTCCCTGATGTCTCAGACAGTATACAGTATATATGTAGACCCATTTAAGAAATTGCATGCAGGTTATTTCCCCAATCCCTAAATTATTAATTGTGTATCCCATGAGCATTCTTGATTTGCATTTCATTGGCTTTGCAGCAAAATCCTGCTGGGTTTAGCTCCACAGGATGGAGGTCCCCCACATAGATGTATTATCATATATGTTTGCAGTAGTTACTGAGGTTAAGGCAAATTATGTTATGTTATCATTCATGAGTCCCCTTGCCCCATTCAGATGTTCGCCCCAAATCAATTAGATTTTTTTTTTTTTTTTCCAGAAAAAAATATTAAATTTTCTTAAAAATGTCTGTTAATTTTAAAATGTGCACATCTTTAAATGGCATTTAAAATTAATTTGCTGAATTACTGAACAAATCTCCAAAATTGCTAACTTGTAAGCTGCTGCACTATATATATTTTGGGAGTGGAACTCTATGTACAAACCTGAATAGAGGTAAACCCTGATTCTGTCCCCAGTAGTATTTGTCTCATGCACGCAGACGGGACTTCAGACCCATCCCGATTAAGAGTGACATAAACAGCAATTTCACATGAAATCTTTGGCTTTAATCGGGGTCATTACGTCAGTTCGGTCAAGGTTATTTCAGAGAATGACAGTCACATTAAAACTAAAGAGGCTTATGCTACCGCGCTCATCCTGACTGACTTATTTCCAGCCATTCTTCCAAAGCACCCCTGCAAAATAACGTCAAATATGACGATAAGAAAAAAGCGGCTTATGCAACAATAATCACTGAGATGGACGATGCAAGTTATAGAGATGTCTATATCAGATATAGGCGGTCCCCGAGGTGTCCGCATTTGCAAAACAAACCCTTCGAAGGCAGCGCCTGACGACTAGGGATCTCGTTCATAATTTATTAAAGTACAGCATGTTATCGTCTGTGTTAAAATGGAACAACACTGAGCATGGCGTGCCATTGTCCCGTTTGGTAACACTGACAGGAAAAAAACAACAACTCGAAATTAAAGGAGTAAGTGATTTAGCCAAAATGCACACGTTGTGTAAAATAATAATTTACCTTTTGCCTTATTGCACCTGGGGAAAATGCTCAAGGCGCCTTATTCGGAACTAACAGTTATTTAATGGAACGTTATTGCGAGGCTTCTATTAATAGCTCCCTCTAAAGAAGAAAATGAAATTGTGCAGTGAGCGCGGCTTTAAAATCTACGCGCGCGCACAGACTGTTCACATAGTTCAAAATCCAAATCATTTCAAACGGAAATTCACTGAAATCAAACTTACCTGTCTTGCACGAACTGTACAGTGGAAGCAGATTTGTGGCGTTGCCTGAAGCGATGTGCCATCAGTCCCTTCGAACACAGCGTGCAGGTCTGACGATGCGCGCGGTCACAAGAAAAGAGCTACAGCCATTGGTTACTGGTGGTTACTTAACGTCTAGATCCCTTTTTCTACATCTCCATCCTTATGTATACACAAAATGTGGAGGCAAGAGGTCCGGGCCAGTGTCCTAGTACAGGGGTTCCCAAACTTTTCAGCTCGTGACTCGTGACCCCCGCTATCCTCAGAAGTGGTTAAATTAGGCAAATGTTGCGCACAACGGTCGATATTAACCAACGTTTCATTTCAACAAAAATATTATTCTAAGCATAAAGAGATGAAAATTACCTACACGTTACGTGCACATGTCGGAAAGTGTTGTAAATTGATCTGCTGCTACTGGCTATTGATTAATCTGTCGTAATCACCTTAGGGGTCGCGATCAAATGGAAAGAAATTTGAAAGGATGATGGCTTTTGAATTTGCATGTTTGTTTGTTTTTTAAATGTAACTATTAACTACTATTTTTAATCTTTTGTTAGTTATAGGCCTAGATAAAATTTGTTATTTAAAACCTCTCAAATGTATACAGTCATACATTTGTGTGATGAAGTAGATCACTATTGCTTCACACAAATGTATGACACACTATGCATCAGATATAACATTTTCACAGACACTGTCATCTGGAATATGTGGTTTTGTGTTTAACACAATATAAATGCATTTGATGCCTTCATTAAGGATGTGAATTGTTTTTGTCGAGAGAACATCATTATTTATATTCAAGAAAACTCTTCGACAGTCTACTGTCACTAAAGTTAGGTTTTGGAGTCAGAGACATTCTGAACTGGCACAAACTAGAGCTCACTTCCTAATTAATATTTTAAATGAAAAAATGTAAGGTGATTTTGGTGCGTTTGGGATACATATTGAAATATGTCATAAAACAGACACTTCCTAATGATCAAATATCCAATTTGTCTTACTTACTTACTTACTGCTTAGTTAATATTGTTTCCCTATTAGTTAATAGTATTAAGTTAGGTGTTAATGTTACTTCTGTTACTTCCTGCATAGTTACTTGTTATTCAAAAGTGTTCAATTAAAAAAAAAATTCTGTCAATATACTTACTTATACTTTGTTGCTATAAGGTCAGAAAGCTCTTGGATTTCATCAAAAGTATCTTAATTGGTGTTCTGAAGAGGAGCTATTCCTTTTTAAGCCATGGCTACAGTTGCTGTATTATAAACTTTTTTGGCCTCTAATTTGTCTTACACGACCATAATCCCATAATATGGACTCTAGAAAACCAGAGAGTAAAGACAACATTGAAATAGAAGAGATGCAGATGACTATTTACTGTATATTCACATTTATTTCTGTTTTATTATGATGTACAAAACACATATTTGAACATAATACATTTTTATGCTTGGTCAAGCATAAATACTCAATACTCAAAAAACTAATAGGAGGTTATTTTATGATCAGATCTCCATCACCAACCAATCCTGTATTCGGTGTCAAACTAAATCCCAAATTTCAAGCCTTGGCAATCATTTGCACTGTTTTGTTGAATATGTAAAAATCATCGAATGAAATGATCTCATGGATTGTAAAATAAAACCATGTTAATTTGTATAATTTGGAATTTTTATTTTATTTTATTTTATTTTTTTGTCAGACTGGGTTAGGTGGATAAGCAGGACATATGATAAGCGGTGCATCATTTTTGCCAGATTTGTTTGTGCATGGGCTGAAAAAAGGATATAAAGTCTCTGCAAAGGAGTCTGTGAAGGTAAATATCAGTGACTTTGTATCTGCATTATAAAAGGACAATTGACCTTTTTCAAAGTCCACATACACGCCGACCCGCTGTGGTTTTGGGTGTACAACTATAGATATTGATGGTTCTGTGCGGAAGACATACTCATGCTTGTCTCGTAGACTTAGAAACCAAAATCCATTAGCTGGGTTTGCGACTATTTTTCCTTTCCTGTTGATGGAGCGACTAGCAATGCCCAAATCCCAGTCCGTCTTCTCACCCACCACAACCTCCCAGTATTGGCAGCCGGTGCTTATACCTTGGCAGCCCAGTACACAAACCACACGGTCAAACCGCTCAATTATGTCTGGCACCGCCTGGTAGCGGTCACTACAGTGCACCTGTTTACCATCATCAGAGATAATCAGACGCGGATGGGCTGAGTCTCGATCTAGGGTCACGTCCACTGAGGAGAGAAACAGGACTGAGTTGAAAACAAGACGTTTTCAGATATAAGGTGACATAAATAGCAGATCTATGAAGGATCTAATGATGTGCAGTGTGTAGAAATGATTTCATACTTGCATATTCTTGCACTCTCCACACTTCTACAGTCAGAAGAGAGCAAAAGGAAAATGAAATGTAAAAAATTGCAGCAATAAGTGGGTATGTACAACACAGAGTCACTCCAATCATACACACAATCTAAAACTTACTTTGCTGATATATTTCCTGTGGCTTTCCCGTGGAAGGGCGCAAACCTGACACAACAATACATACCATAAACATGATTGAAAACAGTGATGAGCACACGCAAAAATCAAAGTTCGGGTCTTAAAATCTCCACGATTTCAAACAAATAATATATTTAGTGAGGTGAACCATCTGAAGTGCTTTTGATTCAAAGAACATGTCATTCTGTTCATATATACAACATTCAAACCCTTTTAATTTAAATAAATAAATATATATATATATATATATAAAGAAAATATGTTCTTTTCAGTCTACAGGAAAAGGTAATAGGCATGCAATGAAAGTCTGTATAAATGATCTGTTAAATAGCAGTTCATGAGGGAAATTTATCTTACAGATAGCAGACAGTCTCCTCAGGGCTTCCTGAACCTCCTCCACCATCTGAGTGACATTTCTCAGGACTGCTCCTGCTGTGGGGTCAGGAGTCAAGCTCACTTCTTCCCAGCTCCTTGTCTCAGGTAAACTGCTGTAGCCTGGATAAGTCTGAAAAGAAACAGCATTATATTAAAGATCAGTTATACGGTGGGGTAATAAATAAAGCAAACAATACAACTGGCTTTTGACAGGTTGAGGCAGATACATGGGCAATTTCTCAAAGACCAATGAATAAAACAAGTTTGTGTCTGGTTTTACCTTAAAGAAGGAAACATGATCTTGGGACTGGGTCAGCTGATTGATGGTGCTGCATCTGTTTCTAAGTTCAGAGATCTCCATCTGCAGGTCCCGTATGAAGGCCTGAGAGCGAAGTTCTGCAGCTCGCTGTCCCATCTCCACCACCTCCAGAAGTTCGGCCTGGGACTTCTCTACAGCTTTCATTAACTCAGCAAACATATGCACAGTACCTGCTTTCTCTTGCTCTGCATTCACCTTAAAGCAAACAAATGAGGCAAAGTAGAAAACATTGCAGAAATTAGGAGAATTAAGAGAATGAGGAAACCACATGCTTTCAAGCCCATATGACTATTTCTATGGAGAAAAAAGTATTCTGAATAATATACACACTCATATTTTCATTCGGCAACAGTTCTCCAGATCTTGACAGTTTGTGTCTAATGATGAAAAACATCATTAAAGCAGTCAGTATGGCTTGTGATCTTCTTTGTGAACTGAACTCAAGTTTTGCCTGTGTGGCTTTAGAAGACTATGAGGCAACAGGGCAAGCTAGCTTTATTTCAATAATGACCAGCGCAATTCACCAAGAGCAGCACAAATTGGTTACCACCTGCTTTAAGACATGTTTTTTTGGGGGATTAATGGCACAAATACCAGTAATTTGACTAGTGCAATAGGTAGTAATTCACATAGCGGGATTCATTTTAACACTCTACTTCCATAAATGTTGCATCTGAAAGGGAAACTCCTACAAATGCATATTCAGTAATGTCAGGTGCAAAAATAACTGTGTCCATGCCTTCTCAGTGCTAATTCTTCACTGCTCGTCTTTAGTAAATCCTGACAGTACTATTTTAACACCAAAAGACACTTTGCATTGGTGCAAGCCGTTAATAAATCTGGCCCTGAAAGTGTATTTACATTGGTAAAATCCAGTCATTTCAATGGGAATACATGAGGATTAAAGATTTTGAGTATACTTTTATAGTCTGCTGTGTTTTGTTAGTTTTTTTGTAGATGTAGTCACCATAGCAAATCATTGCCTAAAAATAGCTGTACGAAGATACTTCAAAAATTAAAAAAATAACAGCTTAAGGGTTTGAAACAACATGAAAGTGTGCCCAGTCTCACAGTAAAACCGAACTATTATTATTTTTTTTTTCATATGAGTGTGTTGGAAACCTTTCAAATCTTAGTCTAGCATAGGTGCACATACTTGAATTTCTGCAAGCGATGTTTGGATCTCCTCTATCTTCCGCTCTCTGACTGTGATCAATCCTTGTAGCTCCACCTCCAAGATACGCAGCTGGGACTGAGCAGAGATACAAATTGTTAACGCAGATATTACTCAATATTACTTCTCATTTACGCACATTCTCACACTGACCTTCTTGATGTTCATCTCTCTCTTGGCCTCTGTCACAGAATGCCCGTAATGTTCCCTCTCTGCACATGTTTTGCAAATACATGTCTGGTCAGTCTTGCAGAGCAGCTCCAAACTATGCCCGTGTCTGGGACACTGCGGCCCATTGGAATTTACTCCACTCACACTAAAGTTTCGCTTAGGTGTCTTGGCAGGAGCGAGAGAATGAGCATCATGGGATGTCAAAGGCTCACTGGATGATGTTCTTTGGAAGCGGCTCTTCATTTCTGGCAGGAGGCCACTGGGCAGCCTGTTCGGCACAGGTTTGGATGCAGATAACGGGTTAGAGGGTGAATCTGCAGGTGCACTCCTTGGTGCGCTCATTGTAGTCTCAGCCATCCGTTTAAACTGCTCTGTGATCTCCTTGAGCGTGTGATTGATGTGGAGCTCGGGACGCTTGCGGAAGCTTTCCTTGCACAAAGGACAGAAGCAGCTTTTTCCCTGACCCTCCCAGTAGGACGTGATGCATGATGAGCAGAAGCTGTGACCGCAGGGTATGGAGACAGGATTAGTGAAGACGTCTAAGCAAATAGAGCAGGTAAACTGCTCCTCTGACAGGAATTCACCAGGAAATGACATTGTGTATCTGAAAGCAAACAGACGGATTGAAAAACACAAAATATATAGGTGCACTCCAAAACATTAGCTGTCTGCTTCAAAGATTATACATTTGGATTTACAGTACTAATCAAAAAAATTGGAATAAATAAGATTTTTTATGTTTTTAAAAGAAGTCGCTTATGCTTACCAAGGCTGAAGTTATTTGATCAAAAATACATAAAAAATTGTGAAACTGTATTATATTTTAACATATTTTTTACATTTATTCCTGTGATACCAAAGCAGATTTTTTTTGCATTACTTAAGCCTTTATTGTCACATGATCATTCAAAAATCATTTAAATATGCTGATTTGATGCTCAGTTTTTATTATTTATTATTGTAGCTCGGTTATTCATTTTAATTGTAAAACAAACTTCACAATAATATTTGTATTATTAATAGTACTTCAACCTTTTGAATTTTATTATAAAATGGTTTCCACAAAATATTAAATAGTAAAAATTTGTTTTCAAAATTTATACTACTACTACTAATAAATGTTTTTTGAGCACCAAATCAGCATATTAGAAATATTTATGAAAGATAATGTGACAATGAAGATTGTAATAAGTCCAGATTGTAAAAATCCAGGTTCGGCATCACAGGAATATATTACATTTTAAAATGTATTTTAACATGCAGCCTTAGTAAGCATAATAGTGTAATAATGCATAAAAGTAGTGTATAGGCTACATAATCATTTAAAAAAAACGTCCTTAAAAGGGAACAGTTGTCAGCCGTTGTACACTACTAGTAACTGAAATGAATGTAACTTGGAATGAAGTCAGACCAGCTACAACAAAGCTGATCTAGGAGCAGCCGTTTCACCATTACATAATGTAAAAACTGAGCTAGAAAACAGGATGTAAAAAAAATACTGACATATTCTCAGTGCGTGATCACAAATTAGTTGATCTTAAATGCCAATAAGCAGTACAGAACAATCACATGCTTCATGAAATATCTTGTACTGTATAATTACGCTGTAGGGCAGCTCCTGCCAAAGGCCTCTTATTAGGAGCGTGTAAACAAAATCAATAAAAGTAATATTACAAATATGCTGCATTTACAAAGTATTATGATCTCAGTAAATTACAAGTCATCAATTCTATAGGAATACACAAGATACATAATGTAGAACCCAATCTTACATAAACACCTTCATAAACACACACACACACACACACACACAGTATGTAAGTAAGTATAGGAATACAATCTAAAAGACATATTAGCCTACAAATATATTCAACTAAAAACTAACCTCTTTTCTCTTCTCTCCTGTTCCGCTCAGGATGTGGCAAACAGTTCACTATGAAGTGGAAACCTCCTGGAAACAGGTGTGTCCGCATACCAACAGGCCAAGCACACACCTGGCTGCTGATCCAACCAGTCAGACAAGTGCAGATTTTTTTTTTATTTTTATTTTTTTTAGAGATTTTAATTCTATTTTTCCTCTATTTTATTTTAATGTTTATAAATAACACATGCTGTCTTGTAAGAACAGGAAAGCATGAGAATAGACAAATTGTGCTTTCATGTCTGTTTCTTGTTATTATTGTTGTTTTTATTATTGTAATTATTGTTACATTCATAACTTATTTATAAATGGACATATTTTTACAAGCACAGAAAAAATAACCGTGTGTTGGTCTGCTCTGAGGCAATGACATTAGCTACAGCCCCTGATGAATTGGGGCTTTATATCAATTCAATTAGAAAATTCAATGAGAAACTGAACTTTTAATCTAAAGGCCGCCACTAATTTTTCAATCACCTGTCTTCTTTTAAGACATAATAGTGTGGATTTGCGCCCATGTTATTGTTCTGTTATGTTAAATGATCCTTTGAACTCTTTAGTGTGACTTCCATTAGTGCTGATGCCGTGACAGACTAATTGAAAGATTTTATGGCTCTGTCTGCCTTGGGCCTACATTTACACTTTTAACCCTGACACAAATCAGCACTAAGTAGAAGTGACAAGCACTTTAGGAACATAATGAAAAATATAATGTTAATGTTAACTGTGGTTGTAACATCCACACCAGGCTCCACCCCCACAGTCACTCAACGATCACAATCCCCGGAGTTCTAATTACTGTCACCTG
>JAUMHQ010000001.1:2487689-2497988 GCA_032361165.1 Enteromius paludinosus | reverse complement strand
GCATCAACAACTTTGGCTCCCACAACTAACATTCCTACATCACTAACTGTTGCGCCGACATCAACAACATCTGATGCGTCAACCAAAACTCTGCCTGACACCACAGTAACTACAGAGGCATCAACAACTGTGGCTGCCACAAGCAACATTTCTACAACATCAACTGTGGCACCGACGTCAACAACATCTGATGCATCAACCACAACTCCGCCTGACACCACAGTGACGACTCATGCATCAACAACTTTGGCTCCCACAACTAACATTCCTACATCACTAACTGTTGAGCCGACATCAACAACATCTGATGCGTCAACCAAAACTCTGCCTGACACCACAGTAACTACAGAGGCATCAAGAACTGTGGCTGCCACTAACAACATTCCTACAACATCAACTGTGGCACCGACGTCAACAACATCTGATGCTTCAACCACAACTCTGCCTGACACCACAGTGACTACAGAGGCATCAACAACTGTGGCTGCCACAAGCAAAATTCCTACAACATCAACTGTGGCACCGACTTCAACAACATCTGATGCATCAACTACAACTCTGCCTGACACCACAGTGACTACTGAGGCATCAACAACTTTGGCTGCCACAAGCAAAAGTCCTACATCACTAACCGTTGCGCTGACATCAACAACATCTGATGCATCAACCACAACTCTTCCTGACACTACCAAATCAAGTGATGCAATAACAACTTTGGATTCCACAACCACCCTTCTAGCATCAACATCTGATGCATCAACCACAACTCTGCCTGACACTACAGCAACTACAGATGTATTAACTACTTTGGCTGTCACAAGCAATATTCCTACAACAACTTTGGACTCTACAACAACCCCTCTAGCATCAACCACAACACTGCATGACACTTCAGCAACTACAGATGTATCAACTACTTTGGCTGTCACAAGCAATATTCCTACAACAACTTTGGACTCTACAACAACCCCTCTAGCGTCAACCACAACTCTGCATGACAACACAGTGACTACAGAGGCATCAACAACTGTGGCTGCCTCAAGCAACATTCCTACATCATCAACTGTGGCACCAACATCTACAACATCTGATGCATCAACCACAACTCTGCCTGACACTACAGCAACTAGAGATGTGTCAGCTACTTTGGCTGCCACAAGCAATATTCCTACAATATCAACTGTGGCACCGACGTCAACAACATCTGATGCATCAACCACAACTCTGCCTGACACCACAGTGACAACAGAGGCATCAACAACTGTGGCTCACACAACTAACATTCCTACATCACTAACTGTAGAGCCTACATCAACAACATCTGATGCATCAACCACAACTCTGCCTGACACTACCAAATCAAGTGATGCATCAACAACTTTGTATTCCACAACGACCCCTCTTGCATCAACATCTGATGCATCAACCACAACTCTGCCTGACACTAAAGCAACTACTGATGTATCAACTACTTTGGCTGCCACAAGCAATATTCCTACAACAACTCTGGACTCTACAACAACCCCCCTAGCATCAACCACAACACTGCATGACACTTCTGCAACTACAGATGTATCAACTACTTTGGCTGCCACAAGCAATATTCCTACAACATCAACTGTGGCACCAACATCTATAACATCTGACGCAGCTCAGACAAGTCTGCCTGACATCACAGTGACTACTGAGGCATCAACAATTTTGGCTGCCACAAGCAAAAGTCCTACATCATCAACTATGGCACCGACGTCAACAACATCTGATGCATCAACAACAACTCTGCCTGACACCACAGTGACAGCTCATACATCAACATTTTTGGCTCCCACAACTAACATTCCTACATTACTAACTGTTGCGCCGACATCAACAACATCTGATGCATCAACCACAACTCTGCCTGACACTACCAAATCAAGTGATGCAACAACAATTTTGGATTCCACAACCACCTTTCTAACATCAAGATCTGATGCATCAACCACAACTCTGCCTGACACCACAAAATCAGGTGATACAACAACAATTTTGGATTCCACAACCACCCTTCTAGCATCAAGATCTGAGGCATCAGCCACAACTCGGCCTGACACTACAGCAACTAGATATGTATCAACTACTTTGGCTGCCAAAAGCAATATTCCTACAACATCAACTGTGGAACCAACATCTAAAATTTCTGATGGATTAACCACTGCTCTTCCTGACACCACAGTGACTACTGAAGCATCAACAACTGTGAATGCCACAACCAGCTTTATAACATCATCAACTGAAGCACAATCATCTACAACATCTCATGTGTCAACCACAACTCTGCCTGAGGCCACAGGGACTATTGAAGCATCAACACCTTTGGCTGCCACAACCAACATTCCTACATCATCAACTGTGACTTCAAAAACATCTGATGCATCAACCAAAGTTCTATCTGACACTACCAAATCAAGTGATTCAACAACAGATTTGGACTCCACAACAACCCCTCTAGCATCAAGAACTGATGCATCAACCACATCTCTACCTGACACTTCAGCAACTACCCATTCATCAACAACTTTGTCTTCCTCAAGTACTACACCAACATCACCAACTAATGCAGAAACAACAAGTAAGCCTGACACCACAAAATCTAGTGACTCAACAAGTACTTTGGATTCCACAACCACCCTTTTAACATCAACAGCTGATACAACAACTACAATTGTGCCTGACACCACAATGACAACAGATGCCTCAACAACTTACGCTGCCACAACCAGCTTTCTAACATTTTCAACTGAAGCACGGTCATCTACAACATTTCGTGCATCAACCATAGCTCTGACTGACACTACAGCAACTACACATTTATCAACATCTTTGTCTGCCAAAACCAACATTCCTACATCATCAACTGTGGCACAGATGTCAACAACATCTGATGGATCAACCACAAGTTTGTCTGACACCACAAAATCAAGTGATGCAACAACAACTTTGGATTTCACAACCATCCTTCCAGCATCAAGATCTGATGCATCAACCACAACTCCGCCTGACACCACAGAGACGACTCATGCATCAAGCACTTTAGCTCCCACAACCAGTATTCCTACATCACTAACTGTTGCACCGACGGCAACAACATTTCATGCATCAACCACAACTCTGCCTAAGACCACAGGGACTATTGAGGCATCAACAACTGTGGATGCAACAAGCAGCAGTCCTACGTCATCAAGTGTGGAACCAACATTTACAACATCTGATGTATCAACCACAACTCCGCCTGACACCACAGTGGCAACTCATGCATCAACATCTTTAGCTACCACAACTAACATTCCTACATTACCAACTGTTGCGCTGACGTCAACAATATTTGATGCATCAACCACAACTCTGCCTGACACTTCCAAATTAAGTGATGCAACAAGAACTTTGGGTTCCACAACCACCCTTCTAGCATTAATATCTGATGCATCAACCACAACTCTGTCTGACACTACAGCAACGACAGATGTATCAATTACTTTGGCTGCCACAAGCATTATTCCTACTACATCAACTGTGGCATCAACATCTATAACAACTGATGCATCAACCACAACTTTGCCTGACACCACAGTGACTACTCATGCATCAACAACTTTGGCTCCCACAACTAACATTCCTACATCATCAACTCAGGCACCGCCGTCAACAACATCTCATGCATCAACCACAACTCTTCCTGACACTTCAGCAACTACAGATGTATCAACTACTTTGGCTGCCACAAGCAATATTCCTACTACAACTTTGGACTCCACAACAACCCCTCTAGCATCAATCACAACTCTGCCTGACACCACAGTGACTACTGAGGTATCAAAAACTGTGGCTGCCACAAACAGCAGTCCTACATCAAGTGTGACACCAACATCTACAACATCTGATGTATCAACCACAGCTCTGCCTGATACCACAGTGACTACTCATGCATCAACAACTTTGGGTCTCACAACTAATCATCCTGCATCACCAACTGTTGCGTTGACGTCAACAACATCTGATGCACCAACATCATCAACTGAAGCACGATCATCTACAACACCTCATGCATCAACCCCAACTCTGCCTGAGAGCACAGGGACTAATGAAGCATCAACAACTTTGGCTGCCTCAATCTATGTTCCTACATCATCAACTGTTGCACCGACGTCAACAACCTCTGACGCATCAACCGCGAGTATGCCTGACACCACAAAATCAAGTGATGCAACAACAAATTTGGATTTTACAACCACGCTTCTAGCATCAAGATCTGATGCATCAACCACAACTCTCCCTGACACTACAACAACTACAGATGTATCAACTACTTTGGCTGCCACAAGCAACATTTCTACATCATCAACTATTGCACCGACATCAACAACAACTGACACAACAACCACAACTCTCTCTGACTCCACAAGGACTAATGATGCAACGTTGGCTACTACATCACTTTTAACTACAAGACCAACCAATAGAACTGATGCATCAACCACAACTATGCCTTTAAGCACAACAAATGTGGATTCAACAACAAAAACCTTGGCTACCACAAGAACCTTTGCAACTGCAAGTACTAATGTAGAACTACTGTCAACAACTGATGCAACAACTACAACTATGAATGATACCACCACAAATACTGATGCAAAAACAACAACTAAACGTGACTCCAAAACAACTATTGGTGCAACAACAACACATTTGGTCAACATAACTAGCCCTTCAAGATCCTCAACTGTAGCACCATCCTCAATAAACTACATAGATATGCCTGAATCTACAACAGTACTTCCAAAAACGACCATTGGTGCAACAACAATTTTGTTTTCCACAACCACAAACAATCTTACAGAAATTACTGTGGCGGAAACCACAACTGCTCTTCCAAATGCAGCTACTGGTGAGACAATAACAACTTTGGGCACATCTCCAATATCCTTAAATGTAGCACAGACTTTGACTGCTACAGCTACCCCTTCAACATCCTCAAATATAACACCAAAATTGACAAATATTGCAGTATCCACAACTTTCCCTGAAACCGTAGGAAAACCAACAAACAATCTTACAACAACTACTATGGCTGAAACCACAACATCCCTTCCAGTTACAGCTACTGAGACAACAACTTTGGCCACCCATCCAGCACCCTCAAATATAGGACCATCATCAACAACTGATACAGCAACTACAACTTCACTTGAAAAAACAACAATACTTTCAACAAAAACTAAGATTAGAACAAGTACACCTTCAGCATCCTCACATGTTGGACCAACATTGCCAACTGATGCAGCAACACCTGTGCCTGAAACC
Organism: Enteromius paludinosus; assembly: GCA_032361165.1. NCBI lineage: Eukaryota > Metazoa > Chordata > Actinopteri > Cypriniformes > Cyprinidae > Enteromius > Enteromius paludinosus. The sequence goes on along the minus strand of JAUMHQ010000001.1, from coordinate 2,492,648 downwards.
ACAACTGTTGCTACAACAAATGTCACCACTAATAAAACTACAATTTTGTAAGCAAAATAACCAGTCTTATTCAAAGGCGATTGTTTATATAACCTGTCTGCACTTACTGTATTATTATTATAATTTTCTTTTTCAGGATTGAGAGAGTGTTTTTTTACATTCGGCTGATTTTTATCACACGGGGCCCCCTACCAAGTGAGAGTCATGTTCAAAATCTGGTCAACTTATTTCTGACCCCAAGTCTCAGAGTTAAAGACAAAGAACAGACCCTGAGTGATCCTGTGAGCTATGTGAATGTCACCTTTGAGAGTGAGTTGTTCTCCTTTAAATGTTTTCTGTTTAGATTTGCGTGCTGTGAATATAACTTTTAAAACTAAACTAAGTTCCACATAGCAGAGATTTTGTAACAGGGTTTAATTTAACATAGTTTATTTAAAGTGGCTAATTGATATATCGGTCTTACGCTTTGAACAGGTGGATAAGTATGAGAATTTACTACTTAATGTGTATAATCAGCTAATTAGTGCCATATGCTGTGTTCTTTTTAAGAAATTGCTGATATTTCATTTGCCCTCAAATTTGGATTTGAGATCAACAGTCCATCCATGGAAGAGAAGCTTGAGGTCGGTGATGGCAACTTCACATTCATTCAAAACTACATCAAAAGAAAGGTGGGTTTCAGAGTGTTTTAGAAAGAAATGTAAAAAGACATATCAACCTTATAATATGACCATAAAATGATTCATCTGTGTTTACTGATAAATTCCTTAGCTGAATCAAATCCTAAGTGAATCTGAGACTTTTGTTGATTTCAACAAAGCCAATTTTACGTAAGTAATGACTTTTTGTTTTATACTTTAATATGAGCAATAATGTGGATTCGAGTTTAGAAAATCAGTTTTTAATCCCCTTAGAAAAAATTCCATGGAGGTCATTGCTAATATGGATTATATTTTCCGGGAACAAGACATCAAGTTACCCAGTGGCTTTCTCCGAGAACTTCTCAACGTTATGAATAGTATGTGTTCTTTCCATATTATAGAGATGACTTAATTCAATATATGACATATAAACACTTTTTATTATTTCATGTTTTAATTATACTATATTATTTTTACGAATTATTCTTCTCCTTAAATCTACTAAAATATTGTTTTGCACTACAGGCCCAACAACTCCAGCTCCAACAGTGAATAAAACAACTCAAAAACCTGTAGAGGCACTAAATGTGTAAGCCTAAAATTTAAGAATAAAGTGTATTGTGTAAAATGTAACCATTTTATTCATAATTTCACTCACCCTTAATCTTATTTACCTTCTTTCTCAGGATTGGAAGGGTGATCATTTACATTCGGCTCATATTTATCACACGGGGTCCTATACCAAGTGAGACTAAAATATTAGAGTTGGCTACAAATCTGCTTGCCCCACGTTTCAGAACTAAACGAGAACTAAGGGCACAAGGCTTGGGTTCTCCTGTGAGCTTTGCGAATGTCACTTACACAAGTGAGTTTTCTCTTCTCTGTCTAGTCAGCAGAAAAGAAATGTCAGTAATAATATCTATACATACAGTGTCAGTTAATATGTTTTATTATTATTAATTACTTTTTTTTTTTAAAGAAATGTCTGATAAGTCATATGCCCTGAATTTTGGATTTGAAATCAACAATGTTACCATGTCCGAGAAACTTGAACTCAGGGATACCACATATAAATTAATCCAGGACTCTATAAATAAATTGGTGAGTCTGGTCTGATTTGTATTTAAAATGCTCACATTTTTATAGAGCTTTGTTTTTGGTTAAGCTTAGCTATTAAGCTCAAATTGTGTCAACTTGAACTATTAATATAATATTTTTTTTATTGCTGACCTTTTTAGCTGAATGAAATCCTAACTGAGCCCACTGCCACTCCTTTTGTGTTCAACGATGCCAATTTCACGTAAGATTTGACATTTTAACAGACAAAGGAATGCCAATTGATTCTAAGACATCTATTTTAAATGTGTTTAAATGAGAAGTAAAGGAAATAGAACACTAAAATCTTTTTGAAGGGTTCATTTGCATCAATGTGCATGAATTTCTCCACAGGGGTAATTCCTCCACTATTCAAGCTGATGTACACTATGTTTTCTCTGAAAGCGACATCCAGAAACCCAGTGCCTTTCTATATGCGCTTATTGTGGTTAATAATGGTATGTTCTTCTGCACAGAAATTTTACTATTATTAATTTGAGAAATATTTGATTTTTCCATTTTTTTTTAAATTGTAATTATTTTATACTTTATCATTTACAGACGTTATTACCGCAACTACGCCTGCAGCAACAAGAACCACCTTTTACTCCACAGTGCTGAGCACTACAATCACAAACAACAGCACTAGTGCTGCATGGGTTGTGGCCATTATTGTTCCCTGTGCAATTGCCATCATCCTTGTACCTTGCTGGATTCTCCTTTGTGTAAGTTGCATAAAGATTTAATGACAAATATGCATATTATATTTGAATTGGTTAATGATAACAAGAATATGATATGCATTTGATAATAATTTACCTGAAAGCTATGAATGTCATGAAAGTTAATTCCAGTCTAAATAGATTCTCCCTCTGTCCTCAGTGTTTGCTCTGTGGTTGCTGTACAGCAATAAGAAGACGGTGGTCCAGAAGACGGTCATACAATGTACAACATGCTACTCGAAACAGCCTTTTCTAGAGAACCAGAGACACGTCTGGAAAATTTTCACACTAATGACTAATTACTTGTGTTATTAATCCAAATTATTATGGTGGTATTTTAAAGTTTACATTGAACTTTCTATAACAATTATGCTATCTTTATAATATACTATTTATTTTCTTGTTCCTGTATTGCTGGACATACAGGATCTTAAATTGTGATTACTGTAATTTATGTTCAGTTTAATGGATGAAAAAAAATGTATTTACTATTACTTGCATGTTTTATTTTTGAATTTCCAAATAATTAATTTATTTAATATTACACATTTCATTTTAATGGGCAATGTTGGTAATTTAAACCTATTTACACTTTATGCACTTTAGTTCCAAAAAAAACAAATCACACAACAGTCTATGCCACTTTTTTAAATCATAACAATATATTTAAGACCAAATGTGTTTATATAACCAAATCACTATCGATGATCTAACAGAATTCTGTGTAACACTATGCATAGTATATGATATAAATAAAAATCTTACAATGTTGAAAAATACACAAATTCTATTTATTTTTAATATTTTAACTAATTCCCTACCCCCTAGGTTTGAAACAACATGTGCCGGTTTCCCGGATAGGAATTAAATGAAGCCAGGACTAGACCTTTACTAATTTAGGACATTTAAGAATTTTTAGAAACATGTCTTACAAAAATGCATTATCTGTGAAAAATAAATTTTAAGACCAAACAATGGCAATTATGTATTTTAAGATATCTCAGTGCAAGCCTTTTCCAGTTTAGACAGCTCTTAACATTTATTTTAATCTAGGACTAGTCTTAAACCCTGTTCGGGAAACTGCGCCCATGAGTTTAGGATCATCTTTACCTTTACCATAATAAAAGTACCAATAAGAATTCTCCTGACTATGAGCTCCTTTTGACCTAAAACTAGATGACACTAATCAAATGATTCACACCACCCCAGAATACACAGTACATTATAGGCTACATCCCTTTAGCTATTCATATTGGATTCATCCACTGATATAAATTTGTTTTCCCATAGTACCTAAAATTATGATTTGTATTGTATTTATATGATGTATTCGATTATTTGTTAAGGTTCCCAGGTTTAGGAATCATCATCCAAAATCATATCTAATATACATGTATTAATGTTGTGTTGTTATTTTTATATATATTTAACAACATTCAATTACTTTTTTTTGTGAAATTAAATAGATTGTTATTATTGTTATTTTTATTTATTACATTTTAGTTAAAAACAAAATAAAAGAAAAAAAAAGGAATAGGCTTTTGAAATACTTCCTGAAACAGTTAATGCAGGCTTTCAGCGGTCAAATAATTATGCTTCCTAATGATGGCGCTACTTTCCTACAAAAGAATCATTCTTGCGCTTTCTTTCAGTTTTAGTGCTATTTCCTTTATGTTCCAGTGCTGGTGCTAGGTAAATTCTAATCAATTGGCTATTTCAGGTTCAAATAATCTGGTCAGTTTAGCAGTGTAATAAACGGAACCAGCTACCTGTCAAGATGTAGGTAAAGCTAGTTTTTATTAAACAATAATCCCAGACAGTTTATTGATATATATTTGTATATGAATTCACATTCCTTACAGTTTTAAAGATTGGAAATTTGTAGAGAGTAAGAGAGAGAGAGAGAGAGAGAGAGAGAGATTTTCGGATGATAGACATGGGCTACAAGATTTAGTTTGATGTTTGATGTTTTAGATTGAAAGCAAAAAAAGCTTCGTCTTTTGTTTACATGTATCCGATTAGTATGAAAGTTAATAAGGAAAGTAAATGTAATAACGTTATACGTATCTTCATAATCATTTGTGCGTGCGCCGTGCTGCTGAGTTCTATAACACTCTATAATAGCGCGAGGTCTATAACACCGTCCGCAGTGCTATACTGTCCCATCTTTTGCTGAGTTTGTCTTCCCGTAACGTTAAACGTTCATGCATTCGTTGGTTTCATTGATCTGTTTTTCCTGTTATCCCATACTATAATTATCTGCTGCTGGTAGCCCACAGACGAGCAAAACTCTTCTATATCATATATCAATATAAACCAATGCACTATGTTGTTTTAAATTATATTTCTTTTAGGGGTGGGCATAGATTAATTTTTTAAATCTAGATTAAAATGGCTCATTTGAATTCTGCCAAAGGCATTCAGAATATGTGCTACCTAAATAATAACTAAAAGTAAAGCCCTATTATATTTGAGATATCTATTTGTCAGTACTGCCATCT
>JAUMHQ010000001.1:2461589-2479680 GCA_032361165.1 Enteromius paludinosus | reverse complement strand
AATCTCGTAATATTACGACTTTATTCTCGTAGTTTCGACTTTGATCTCGTAATATTTCGACTTTGTTCTCGTAGTTTTGACTTTAATCTCGTAATATTACGACTTTATTCTCGTAGTTTCGACTTTGATCTCGTAATATTTCGACTTTGTTCTCGTAGTTTTGACTTTAATCTCGTAATATTACGACTTTATTCTCGTAGTTTCGACTTTGATCTCGTAATATTTCGACTTTGTTCTCGTAGTTTCGACTTTAATCTCGTAATATAACAACTTTAATCTCGTAGTTTCATAGTTAACTCCGTCGTATCATTCTAACCCTGTAAAGAAGAAACAGTTTGTTAAAAGAAAAAGAAACTTTTTTCTCCATAAAATGAAAGTTATAGAGTCCAATGTTGTTTGGACATTTCTCACAATTTTGCATATGAATGACACGAGGTCAGGCTTACTTAATTTAATTTTAGATAAAATATCCCTTTAGTTAGTTAAATAATCAGTTTTGTGTAAACAGGTTATTAAGACTGAGATGCTCAGACTGAATTGAAGCAGCAGCTCAAGAGAAGGGCGATTTGAGATTATTATCTGGATATGGAGCTTGCAGAGAGCAACAGCATGCCATTTTGCCCCCAGCCAGCCACACAATTGCAGTCTTAGATGCATTAATTATGAGCCATTCTGTCTAGTGAGAAGATGTGATGGATTTTATTTATAAACTTTTTAGGGGGGTGGGTGCTTTCTGAACTCCTGTGTCTTCCAGAGTGAGTTTCATGCATAAACATCGGCGAGAAACTTTATTTAATACAAGGGGTCATCTGAACTTTTAGGTAACCCTCAGGACTCAGCCTTCAGGGAAACATCAACAAGACTTTTTACAGCCTTTAAAACAAAAACAAAAAAACTTCAGGAAAATAAGGGGTTTTGCCTTATGTATTAGTTTTCCTTAATAACAACATCACAATTAAACAAACATGAGGGACATTTATTATTATTATTATTATTATTATTATTATTATTATTAAAACTAAGTAGACCTAATTTCACTATTTCATTTTAACTTGTTATCCAATAAATAAAATTAATTACTGGCAGTTTATTAAGAAATATGTGTGATCTTTTTCTGGATTTGTTTTTTTTTTCTTTCCTCTAATTAAAACATTTTAAAAAAGAAATGTTTCTTGGAAATATTGTTTCAATTGATGATCATTAAGACCCCGGTATCACATTGTTAAGCTAGTAAATTAACACAAACTTGCATGATATCATTAATATTTTTAAGTCTAACTTTAATCTTTTTTTACTTTCAAATTGCATTCCGTTAATACTCAGGCTTTTGCTGAAAAAATATAAATATTTTTATGAATTTTTAACAGCTTGAGCACAGCATCAGCTTCACTTAAAAAACAAAAAAAGTGACACAAGCAGATTAATTTTTTACAGAGTTCAAAAGGTTCTGCGTAACAGTTCTATATCATAATTAATTCGCCTAAACTTTTAAACTGAACTAGGGGTCTGCTCGTTACATTAAAGTTGTCCATTTTAATGAAAATAAAGCAAATCAAATTCCTGAAACAAATTTTGGCAACCTTGAAAATGTTTGGTTCTTAACTGCCATTTAATGTCTATACGGAGGATGTGTTTTACAAGAAATGAGTTCTGAGATGTAAATTTTTATCAGCGAGACCCTGAAGGTGAGCCAAGCAAATATTAAGAGAACAAACTGTGTGACAGAGACCCATCAGAACCATTACCGAGCCGATTATAAAGCATATAAATCACGACGTGCATCGCAGTCGCCAGAGAGGAGCCAGGCAGACCGATGACTATTAAGCTGAAAGAAACCAAATGAAGAGTAAAAACACCACTGAACTCCACTCATTTCTCCTCAAGCCAGGTGATACATAGCCCCCCCAGTCATCCCACCCTCGCTGCACTTTTCCCTACAACTGATTAAAGGGCACTATTTAATATCTGTATTACAGCTGTGCCAGGGTCTTTAGAGCAGGAGCTTTAACAACGACAGCAAACCATCATTAAAATCAGGAAAACCATAAAATACGGCAGGCAATGAATGTGTTATTTCTCACCTAACAATTAAGTCGAGCTAGAGTGCCACAGATTAATCAATGTCTAAATGACAACAAAAGCAGAAACTGATTAGGGCAGAGGAATGACCTGGACACATATTATGTGCCATCTGCACGCAGGAAACAAATAACTGTCCACATATCAGAGCAAGCCAAGGCATCTAGCTTGTGAATTTAATTTACCTTCCAATGATTGTGGCCAGAGTATTTATGTCCTTTTTTAGGGGCAGTCTGTGCCAGCTGGATTTCTGTAGCAAGGCCAAACTTTAAAATGTAACCTAATTTTGAAAAGACTTTTTCCATGTCGTCTTACAAACCACAATAAGAATTTATAAGGCGGCAGCTAGCAACATTACTTTAAAGGACCATTTCACCCCAAAATTAAAATGCTGTCCTCATTTTTGAGTATCAATAAATAATGACTTATATTTAAGTTATTATATGGTTTCATAAGACTTTCACGTAACAACAGAGCCGTCTCATGAAAATACGTACAGTATAAGCCAAATAAAAACGCAATTTCTTTGACACGCAAAAATGGTGTGCACATGATTCCATATTTCTTGCTATGCATCTGATACGCACTTTTCTATTCTTTATGTTCTTTAAAAAAAATAATAATAATAATATTGAGGTTTCCATAACAGCACAAATGCTTTCAACATTGACAGTAAGATGTGATTAAAATACTGGTAACACTTTACAATCAGGTTCATTGGTTAACATTGGTTAACAACATTAGTAAACATGAACTAAGAATGAACAATACTTAAAGCATTTATTAATCTTAATGTTGATTTCAGTATTTACTTACAGTATGCATTATTAAAATCACAAGTTGTTTGTTCACATTAGTTAATGCACTGTGAAATAACATGAATAAACAATGAAAAACTGTATTTTCACTCATTCACATTACCAAAGATCAATAAATAGTGTAATTGTGCATTGTTTGTTCATTTTACTTAATGCATTAACTAATGTTAACAAAGGACACATTATAAAAAGTTACCAAAATGCGTTTTAATAATTTCATAATATTACTTTTTTGCATTTACCAATTTTTTTAAAGCTATTCATGCACTTTAAACTTCTGAGGCATTTTCTTGAAGACTGCATTGATTTGTGTGGATAAAAAGTCAGAACAGACACTTCAGGGATTTTAGAAACTCAAACTGTCACTAGGGCAATCTCTCTAAATATTTATGTACCAACCAACACAAACTCAAAGCAGACTTCTGGACTTGCGGTGCATAACCATGGCGGGATAAATTAGATACTGTCTGTTTCAATATGGTTACTAAACGCTTGCTCTGAGAATTAATCTTAATTTGCAGAAAGGAAAGATTTTCTGCATCAATATGCATCAACTCTCTGTGACTTGCACGTTGCTTTTAATTATTTTTATTTTTTTTACACAACAGCGAATGCAAGTTTCTTCGTTGGCTGTATATGCAGCTGTTTTCTGCAACGGAATTCTCATTCACTTTTTGTCTGATTAGAAAATGTATGGCCTCATCTTCACCTTTAAGTTTCAGAAAACTTTAAAAGTAGATGCCTTGCAGCAAGTCTGAAGCTCACATAATGTCTAGTGATAATAAAGCATTCAGGTCGAACAGTGCATTAAATATTGCCCTGGTCTTTGAACTTTTTACATTTTTAGGTTGAGTACAACTTAAGCTGTACAGCTCTAGAAAAGGTATTTTGTGGAAGAACGCTGAGAACTAGAATATAATCTCAAATGTAACTTTTTTTAACAATAAGGCAATTACAATGGGCTAAAGCAATAAACATTGACACCTAAACCGTTTATACAAATATAAGTGCAAGATCTAAACATAGAGTAGATTAATTTAATTATTTCCTTGTCTTTGAAATATTAAAAATACAAATCTGCAGGCAAAACTATTAAAAAGGACAATTTTATAGCTCTATATAGACTATTCTGAATAATTCATTAAGTGCTTTCATGTAATTTAACAACATTATGTAATTAGATGGTAACCATGTCACATGACTGTGGTTTTGCCCATTTCTAAGAGATCAAGTAAGACATGAAGACAAGCTAAATGTATGTTATAAATTATTACAAGTTTTTAAAAAAGATATCACTTAGGTATGAGCACCAAGCATCTCAGAGGCTTACTCATTAAAGCAGAATCTTTAATTGACTGGACTGTAAACAAAATATATAATTCAAGAGTCACATTAATTATTAAATGTATTTAGATAAGGTAAAAAAAAACTGATGACTTAGATTTAAGCATGTAAATAAAGCATACTTTGATTTAGCAGTAAAATGATCATGCAACAGTTGTTCCTAGAAATTTTAAGTTACATTCTTTACTGTAAATATTCAATACTGTTCAGAAACATTAAATATATAAAGTTACAATGTTAACAATAATTTTAGCCTGTGGTCATTTGCTAAACACACACACACAAAATCTACTGTAGAGTTAATTCAAAGCAATTAAAATACAAAACAGAAGCAAGTACGATATTATTACTTGTTTATCAACTTAAATTGCGAGAGCAAAGTTTACGAAAGCGCTCAAAACTCACTCTTTTTAGGTTATGACTTGCTTTGAGTTGGAAACAGTGCCATAGCTAATGTTTTGCTTGTCTCTTTCACTCCATAGCAAACTATTTGAGGATGTCAGCTCAGTGAGCTGAGAATTCAACTTGGCAGCCCTAAAATTGTACTTTATTTACAAGCTGCCTTTCACTGGCAGTCAAATAAAGGTTTGATTTCACAGAAAAGACAAAGTGCCAAGTACAGCGAGACTGTCATACATCCGCATGGATCTCTGTCAGATGTCATTGGAGCTACAGACAGACAAGATCAAAAAGATCAAGAGACGAAACCATTTGTCTGATAACATGCCCAAAAGAAAATGAAAGTGAAAATACTATAATAGTTTTGGACCCTGTCACTGGAGTGACATAATCAATCGAAGTCTTCACCAAAAATTAGATTTCTGTGAACCGTTTGACAAACTTACCAAAAAAAAGTGTATTCTTGAATTTAAACCTAGTTGTTAACAATCACCCACCTGAGAAATAACTCCCTTTACTCACAATCATGATGTTTCAAACACATACTGCTGGTTTTCTTCTCTTAAAAACAAACATGAATGTTGAAGACATTCCTTTCAATATAATAGCGACTGAAAATGTGGAGGTTTTTGTGCTCCGGTGCCATATTTGAATGGATTATCAGTAAGTAACAACTTGAATGTAGGTCTTTTACTCACACAAAGCTCACAGTGTGCACAAATACTACTGTATAAAGAGTCACATGGAATGCTTTTATGAGCTTTCTCTGGTGCCCTTTTTTTTAACTTATTCTTTCAGGGAGGCCTGCTCACAAATATCTCTGTTTTAATGGAAACTTTTGAAAACACCTGCTTGGTTTCCACAAAAGGCATTCGCAGGAATAAAATAAAAAATAAAACCTTGTGCCTGCTCTTCTGTAGAATCACTTTTATGCCTCCATTATATTCTGTTTTTCTTCAATTATTCAGCTTGATTATTTTATTTTTTATTATCATTTCAGCTGAGGAGTACTTATGTGCCTTTGCGTGTCTGCTTGTAATAACAGTGTGACTTACGTTGTTTCATAACTGTGACAGCTTCTTTGGAATGAAGGGCACCGATTTCTCTCTGTTAAACAAAATGTACTCTGTCTCACCTCCCAAATCTCTCTAGATATATTCCTCCTCGCTTTTCTCTTTTAACTTTTCCTGGCTCAACCTGAAGTCAGCATCAACTTACACAAAAAAAAGAAAAAAAACATGTCAATGCATGCTTGAGTTAGCCTTGTAGCTGGGAGTTGAAGTAGAGGTGATTAAAAGATGAAAAAATGCATTCAGAAAAATATTACCTTCATTTGGTCTACTACTTTTGCATTTTGACATCCCCAAACAGTCATTTTAACATTTGTGAGATTTAACGTATAGTTTTAGTAGGTTGAAATTAGTTTAGCTTTTAAATTATCCAACAGATCAAAGTCAGTGGACGTATGCTAACAGTTAAAAGTCATCTAAATCACTTGAGAATAGCCTACCTGTCATTTACGAGCAACACATTGCTTCATCGGTAGTCTCGCGTAGCCAGACCTTCAGACTGGAAATCATAGCCGCTTTCTTTGGTCAAGGCCCGCCCATTAGGCCATTTGACCGACATGTCAAACAACCAATCACAGTTCGTTTCATTCAGCGTCTCGTTTTCGGGGCGTGGATATGTCCCCACAACAACAGACCGGCATGCAAAAAGTAATTCAGCATCCCGATGAGACGCTCGCGGTAAACATCTGTTTGAAGCATATCTCTCCACTTTTAACAGCCACAAGCAATTCTGGAGAACCGAACACAATACTGAATCAGCCAGCTGCGATGTCAGCGTCCGTTGTTTCATGTTTGCCGCAAACGCGGCTGATATCCCCTTCTCAGTTAGGTTCTTCACTTGATCTTCCATAATAGATAGGAGGGGACAGACAACTAAAATTGGATCTGCTGGGAATCCTTCTAAATGCTGACAAAGGGTTGGCCAGGCTTGGAAAATAATACTCTTCTCAAATCCCGTCGGCAAACAGGCTAAAATATCTCTTTTTGTCTTCACTAAGTGTCTCAAACAAAACTCCTAGACATCTCTTAAAGAATCTATGCCTTGAACCTCGTATACCTTTGAGAATCCAACGTTTAACTGATCTTGATAAATGCTAATTGTCACGCATGTAAACACGACACTTTTTCTTCCGCAAACACACGTCTGCACTTTGTTTCCCGTCGGACCGAAAATAAACGCAACATTCGCATCCCCTGGAAATCCGATAAAATTCGACCAATCAGAGGATGACTTTGACATTCCTGAAGGGTTTCCAGTTAAGTGTACCATACGCATCAGACATTTAGCCAACGTTCCGTGGGCGGCTGAGGCTGAGACTACTTCATCGGTGGCTAATACAACGACTGTTCCAATCGCTTAGATAAACATGCACTTCATCTTTTCTTCTCTGTGTTCAATTAAAACTGTCCGGTGTGACAGACTGCTCTAAATAGGATATTATAATGTAGGCGACACGTGTATCAAATACTTTTTTTTTTTTTTTAGAACGCCTCAAGTGCACCGCAGGTCATGTGACATAAAACCAACCAATCAGCTTCATTATTTCCTGTGAAAACATTGAAAGCTCAGCAAGGATGGAGAAACAGCTGATAACAGCTGTACATGGAGAATCATTTTAAATAAAGTGATTTTTAGTGCTGGATATCCATATATTTTTCGGAAATTGTCCCATCTTCATGGAGAGCGCGGATCACGGTAGCTTAGCCATGGCAGACACCATTGGAGCGCCTGCTACAGAGCCCTTTGGAAAGAAGGAGAAAGCACCTCCCTAACGCAATGCAGCACTTTGTTCACAAATGCTACTTTATCAGGAATTACAGGCATGATGAAATGAAAATGAGACATTTTTGGCCAATGCGAATTACCGTAGATGCTCTCCCGCATAATGGTTTAATCTATGTGTCTGTTCTGTTCAGCGAGCCACTGAGAAGAGCAGAGCTTTTGGGTGAAATAAATAATATGTTGCTTCTAACTCTATTTTACATGCAAATATAATCTAAAATCACAGCATAGCCATTGTCTAAATTTTATTTGTATTTGATTTCATCAGAGAGCGGGTCGATTATAAATCAGGATTTTAATCCAGATTAACATTTTGTAAAGTAGAGCTTGTGTAGTAGGCCTGATAATTTCATATTCATTGTTTTTCTGACAACAGAAACCATTACATCAGGGAAAACATTAAATTACATTATTGTGACCACAGAGAAGCATGATAATATGACGCACTGACGTAATGAATATGTAAATTGACGTATGATGTCATCTAGCGACATTTCAAGCTGGATTTAGCTTTACTTTCGATTGAAAAAAGAGTTGGCAACACTGCTCCCACCTCTATAATAAACACAGAGATGTTTAGTCCCGTCTGAAATGGTACATGAAAATAGCAGATGTCAGGGAATCGAAACTCACACGTAGTTTTGAAAATCAGTCCCGTCCGAATAGGGCTAATGAAAGGGTTTTTGACCTTGCCTGTTGTTGGGGACTCCCAAAACCAAAATATGAACCTTTCATAAACCATTTTAATAAAATAACCAGAAAAAATACACAGTATATATATACACAATATACAGAAATGTACAGAAAAACAGAGTCTATAAACAAAAAAAAAAGATTTATCAACAAACTATTCTTGGAAAATATAACTGATTCTGATTCACAGTATAATTTTATATTTAGAGAAATTTAGTTTATGAATAATTAGCTATTTGTAGAAGCATAGTTTAGTAGCACTTTAGTAACTATTTCAAATGGCATTTTGCAATTTTTTTATCATCAATATAAAATAGTTATTATACGTATTGATTATACTTATTATATAAAAATAACTTCTCATATAAATATATTAGTGTAGTATAGTATTATAAATTAGTTAGTGTAGTAGCTAGTAAAGCATACTTTCCCTTATACATGTATAGCCTACATTTCAACCAAAAGTCCAAAGACATGCTGTGAGTCAATGGTCCATATGAATAATAATTAGCCTATATCTCTGAATAGGTTTGTGATATATTAAAAACATTAGTTGCATTATAGTGACAAAGATAAATGTTTGATATGAAATAAAAAATACACAACGGTCAGAAACAGAATCTTCAAAAGAAACTCCTGAGACACTTTGACCCAGTTATTTTTCTCTCCGGGGTAAAAAAAGAAAAACACAAAAATAAGACATGCATGAAGAAGGAACCCCTGTGGAGTAAACTTCATTCAAAATCAACACAGTCTGCACAGCATAATAAGAAGTCCAAAAAACAAATCTATTGTGACTGGGGTTGTTTCAAACAACACAAAGAAAAACAGAACAAACACCAAGAAAGCTGCACATCATATTCAAGATACCAAATAATAAATGCCTACGTGTTAATGCTTCCTCCATAGCACTAATGGAAGCATCATTTCATCTGATGGAAAATGCAAGAAAGATACTGATGCATTCATTTTTAGATAATAACAAAACTTGCGGACTTAAATGAAAACCCTCTCTCTTATTTCAACAGTGTTAAAAGCATCTCATTTTAATAGCTCTCCAAGCGAAAAGCTCTTCGTTTGACTTTCTCGATCAAAAAGATAAATTGATGTGTTTATACTGACGCTGCTGTTGTATTGTATTTTTTTTTTTTCTTTACCGGGTGGGAAGCTGGCAAGGAAATGGCGCCGCTTCTAATTTCATGATGTGATGGGATCTGCCTCCCTGCCACATGACTGACGAGCTCATCATGTGGATGGATAAGTGATGGTAAGTAAACTGTTTATAATGAAAAACTGTCGCCATGATGCAATGCTATCGCTTTCTTTTCACAGGCGAGCAACAAGCCTCGGGAACCCTTACCAGAAGCGTGATGAATGGAGATGCCTTAATCAGTGACTAGACTGCAAAATGCACCATCAAATTAGCTCAGGATATCATGGGGACAGAGACGAAGCAAAAAGTGAGAGGGTGAGACAAAGATGAATGATATCCTTGAGGCGAGATGATGGAAGCCCTCGCACGATTTTGCGTTTTTTTGAAGTGTCGCCTTTGAGAGACCGACCTGGGTTCCCTTCGCATCGTTATTAAGTTGCAGCCAGGGTGTTTTGCTGCTTGATGAAATCAGCACGGATGTGTGTAGAGGTTAAATTGCATTAGCATGCGGCTGCGCGGGGAACGAGGCGCTTTGAAACAGGATGTGATCATGCTTTGAAACGTTCAGGCGCTCACCGTCAATGTAAGCGCACACTGGTGTAATCACAGACTGAACTCAGAAACCAACCGGGGAGCTCAAGTATAGCCCACAGCTTTTTGAAGTGCAAAAACAGAAAGTGTTTAATCTTATTCCAGCGCTAAGTGGGCAGCCAGGGCCACATGCTTTATAGCTGTCTTATACGAGCACTTTACCTTTTCTCCAATTTCATGAATTCTGAAAGCTATGAAATAAAAATGGCTGGGGACTCGGGGTGGAAGAGTTTTGAAGCCAGTGCCAGGAGCTGAGCAGTGTTTAATGCGAGTGGCTGAAGCATTTTGGCTTTAAATAAGATGTCAGGCTGACTGCTTGACCAGGCCTCAGAGGGGAAGACTGTATTTCTTCAGCTCACTGAGGTGAGAGCAGCCGAGAAGAGACTAGACGAAGCTGGATCGCAGCACGGTTTCTTGTGGTCTGCAGCTGCTGGTCTAACAGGGTTGAAGAAAAAAAGGAAGAATCAGAGGGTTTGTTCAACCAAAAATTACAATTCTGTCATTAATTAATCACCCTTGTGTCGTAAGTCAATAGTAGAGTTAAATTATTTGAGCCACTGATGTCACATGGACTGTTTTACTGGTATTTTTACTACATTTCAGTTGTGTTGCTGTCTACGGAGGGTCGAACGGCTCTCTGATTTCATTGAAAATCTTCATTTGTGTTTCGAAGATGAACGAAGGTCTTATGGGTTTGGAAAGACATGAGGGTGAGTAATTAATGACAGAATTTTCATTTTTGGGTGAACTACCTCTTTAATCACCAGATTTTCATTAGTGGCTTTAGAGGTCAGTTTGGGGCACTTTGAAACAAGTATGCTGGATTTTGTTATCTGCATTTAATAATTGTTGATGTTAGGATACTTTCTGTTTTTTACGGTTTAATCAACTGTTCATTAGTAGACAGGAAAATGTCTAGATATGAGAAACTAGGAGAAGTGTAAAGAAATATATGTGTTTTTTTGTTTCATTATGAAGAAAAACACAAGTCAACAGAACTGATTATAGTAGAAGTAGAGATAGTCAGTAACAAACAGTGGTACATATTCCACAACTTAATAGACATTTGTTAAAATAAAAGGATTTATCACATAAAAAGAACCTGTCTATACTTTTACCAGCGGCTTTGGACGTTATCACTCGATTGAATGGGCCATTATCAGTCGTTATCAGAAGGGACCTGCTGCACCTACTGGTAAAACTAAAAATGAAATTCATTATTCTAGCGATTAGATTGTGTTTAATTAACGTCGACACCTACCCCCAACCTAAACCTAGCCTTTACTATGATACAAAAACAGTATTATTGTGTAAAAAAAAAAAAATGTTCGATTGATGTGTGCATGCCCAGTAGTCCCCTTCTGGTCGACATGAATGGGCTGATAACGGGTGCAGCAGGCCCCTACTGACCCATATGAATGGGATGATAACTACTGATAACGGCCCATTCAATCGAGTGATAACATCCGAGTGGGTGCTTTTACCGCAGTTGGGTCTAGACAAAAAAAAAGTGAAAAGTGAAAAAAAAAAAAAAAAAAAAAAGCCCAGTTCTTTTTATACAGGAAGAAGCAACAGGAAGAAAATTAGACTGGCCGCTCTCCAAAAACGCTGGCTTCTATAGATATCAGCAACACTCGAAATGAACCTGAATACTTAAAATAACTGACAGGCAGCAAACGCCTCAACGTCGTCTGATTGACCAAACAACAGTGCCCTGCAGTCTGATAAAGTCTAGGGCTGTCAGAGACAGGTGTGATATCTCAGGACACATATTCCAGTCATATCTGTCAAGTAAGAAACATTTTCAATGAGCTATTCTTAAAATATACATATATACTGCCACACAAAGTCATGTTTTTGATAGCCCTATAATACATGAACTGATCAAATAGTGGTTATATTAAGTAGCCTATAAGTTGCTTTGAGAAAAAATATCTTCCAAATGCATAAAAGTAATGTAAATGTTACTGTAGCAACATTGCTGGCTGTCAGTGTTGATTTTTTTTGTTTTGTTTTGAATAGATGGAGCTGACAATCACTTTGAAACCATCTTGTACTCTAAATTTATTCTTAATCAAAATTAAATGCTAGCTTTGTCAATGTTGATTCAAGTCCTAATTTGAGAGTAACTACATCTTTTTTTTTATCTGACAGTTTTAACAAATAATGAATGAAAGACAAAGATAAACATTTTGCGAGAAAACGGATGAAACAGAAGATGAAATGCATTTGAATCAGTACAGATCCTAAATAATTCCTTGGTAAACACACTTTTTCCCCAGCTCCATAATCTGTTTTGTGAATTATTAATAAATATTCAAGAATTTATGGTGGATATTATCATTTTTCAGTCCTAGTTTAAAGAAATAGTTTGAATAAAGTTGGCTAAACCTTCAGCTTTTCACCTCACAAGGCATTATCTGATGGACTGGAGTTGGTGTGGATTATTGTGTTTTTTTTATTAGCTGTTTAGACTCTCATTCTGACGGCACCCATTCACTTTCCCATTCCATTGGTGAAAAAGTGATGTAATGCTGAATCTCTCCAAATCTGTATTGCTCAACAAACAAACTCATCTACATCTACATACTTCAATATCAAGATATTGTTTTAGGCCGATGCTTAAAAACGTTGGTGGCAACATCTATTTAAGTTCTCCTGGTGCGCTACGGTGTAATAGAGCAATGCAGAGCCTTATTATGTGCTTTCAGCTTGCAAATAGTACTGTCACAGATAGCAACAGTACAAATGCTAATAATACAGAGGCTCATCAGCACAACAATAGTACTGTCCCCTTGCGCACATATGAAATGAAGGTATAATGGAGTTTCAAAAGCCCCAGTTAAAAAAACCGTGTTCGCAACAATAGGTGATGTAGTCATTTGCTGGTAGATCCGAAGCCGATTCTGTTCAAATGAATAAAGAACTTCAACAAAGCTATCACAGCCTCTTCAGAAACGCATTAGGAGGGAGTTCTTTCCATTTAAGCCATGATCGCATTTCTCAAGCGAAGTGTCACAGTGGAAAAACAATAGCTTATTCCTACAGAACCGTCTCGCTTTGTACTCATCAGCTTTGCAAGCATGAAAAATGAAACCTTATTTTCGGCACATAGCAAAAATCATCTCGAACTGTCTTCAATAGGAGCAACTGTTTATCTTTTTCCCACCCCTGCTCTCCCTCCCTCTCTCTAACCCTCCTCTTCATGTTTTTTTGAAGCGCTGCGGTAAGTCTGAGTCACTGCTATTGGCATACAGCAATACCTCATGCAAATTGCATTTTTTTTTTTTTTTATCAGTTTTTATCGCCTCTCTCTCTCACACACACACACACACACACAGGTATGTTCATTTAAAAGGATTGTGATGAACAACCATTGCGGCGACAGAGATGAATCATATGGCCTGTATATCACTCCATGTTTACTTCTTGAACGAGCAGCAGCATCTAATTACATGCATAAACACCCATGAATGTTAACTATCCAAACTTGGTACTGCAATTTCATGGTGTTTGGAAAATGAAACACTTAAAAGGAACAGTTTGCCCAAAAATGGAAATTTGTCATCATTTACTCACCCACCAGTTGTTCCAAACCTGTATGAGTTTCTTTCTTCTGTTGAACACAACTGAAGATATTTTGAACAATGTTAGTAACCAACGTCAAGTGTCATTATTTGTCTTATTACAAAAGATACTGCATGTACGCTGGTGAAACACCTGCTGTATTACAAACAGCTGCACAAGTAAAAATAACTGCATTGCGTAGTCCTGAAATGTGCATTACATTTTTTATTGGAGAGACTATTTCGATTCTCTGTTTTGTGACCACCTTTAAAATATATGTTTTCTTATTTTTTTTTTCATTTTGTGCATTTGCTAAAATGTTTTCCCGTTCATTTGCAGTGTGTCCTAAGGGACGTGGAGTGCAGTTAATGTCTGTCTCATGCAGTTCAGAAACTGAGGCCCATCGCTTGCACACAACAGCAGCAGCACTCGGAGTGACAGACTTAACAACCATTTTTGAGAGACTAAAACAAGAACCCACGCCAACTTATCACAGAATGAACAGTAACTATCGGTGTGCCCTAAAGCCTTTTGGGATTGGAGAGGAGGTGGGAAATCAGAACTTTTCCTGTGCCTTTACACCTGTAATGAAAGGCTTGTAGCAATTTTCATGCATGCCCAAAATCATTCTGAATATATTAGTCATCTCATATAGCAGGCCTACATGTGCACGAATTTAGCTTGCCGAAAGGTCTCTGGTGTCTGGCTTTTGTTAATGAACAATTTTGGTTGATTAATTATGAACAACTTGTTAAGCGCATTGGTGACTCCAAATTACAGAACTATTAGGTCTCCTTTTCTAAACACATAAAGCTGATTTCCCTGTAGAATAAGAGGTGGTGTTGTTAAGAGTCATATGGGATTTCTTTACTAAAACTGAATGTTTGGTGTGGTGGCTGCTCAATACGTATTACTGGATTAACGTAATGCAATGACATGAGTACTGAGGATTCAGCTCAGCATATGGTTTTATTTTAAGTAATAAAGCAGTAAATAAAATGTAATTTTTTAAATAACCGAGCACAATAGTGATCACTGATTGATTAACTGAAAGAATCTATAAATACAATAAAATATATACACATTTTATAACCAACGTTTGCTTACCGAAGGGGGAAAAAAGAGCTACAATGAGTGCTTTTTTGAAAAACAGCCACCAATTTTGTGGTACTGAATCACAAACATAAAGATATTGAATGATTTTATATTGGGGTAGATAATATTAGAACTAGATATCCCTTCATATTTGCCAAATTACCATTTTTGTTCCACACCAGTCAGTACGTACTACATAAACCAAGCAAAGTGTGATAATTGTTTGAAATATCATTCAGATGGTCCATTCACATATCTGAATGAACCATTCTCAGCCAAAATAAAAAAGCAATGTGCACTAGATAGTGTGTGCATGTTGATAGTCCAATCCTGTGATATGTGTTTGACTCTTCACCTCTTGTGTTTTTTGGTTCACTTAATATGGCTCATAAAATGAGTTATAGATCAGTAAAAATACCCACAAAAAGGATGGCGGAAGTGTTCAATTCAAAAGATGAGCCAAACAATCCTTAAGACCACATATCCTATCCAAATATACAGTTCAAACTACACACACAAAAAAATTTCAGTTCAGTAATTCAGCAACTACTCATTCACAACAATTACGGGTAGCTTATATGAGCTGGTGTATGAGTGAGACATTGATTTGTCTGAGAGGCGGAGGATTGATTGTGCAGTTGCGTCCATACAGACTGAGATAATGGTTTAACTACAGAAGGAGAGAGAGGAATGGAGGTGAACACAATATATATTATATTGCTGAGGCCACAATGAGATACTTGCAGTCTGACTAGCCTGGAGTGCCGAATTTATTTGAATTCGTGCCCCGTTTGAAAACAGCAAGCGTGTTAACTTTCCTTTCAGGTACCTTAAAGTACAGCATGTACCCAAAACCATTGGGCAATCATACAGTTTTTAAAAAGAATTTGGTTTTCAAAAAATGTTAGGTTTTTCAGCATCTTTTACATATTTGGACCATTTCCAACAATGACTGTATGATTTTGAGATCCATCTTTTCACACTGAAGGACTCGTATGTATTGTATTACAAAATGTTCAAACACTCAAGGAAAAAAAAAATTATTAAGAGCCAGAGAGGTAAAAAAGTTTGAACAGAATGAAAATTTTTGCATATTTTACCTAAATATGATATCACATATTTTTGTTTATTTACTGCACTACAGAAGCTGCATGCATTTTTCATGCAAAACTCTTACAAAAGTTCAATTTACACTGATCTTGAAGTTCAATTAGATTTTACTTCCAGCATCTTAATGCATAGCGCTTCCTTCTGGAACATCGTTGAGCTTTTGAACTTTGTCTAACTTTTTTTGAACGGTTGAGTCCCTCAGTTATAGGCCATTTATATTCAATAATTACTGAAACACCAACGGATTGGGCATTGGCGGGACCTGATGAATTTTTCTAAAGAAGAGTGGGACAAACAAGGAACTCATGAACAGCTATGACCAAAAAAACAATAAAAACACACACTGCAGATCATCCAGAGAACGCAACCATATCAAATGGATAGTTCACCCAGAAAACAAAAATTTCATAAAATGGTATGGTTGAACCACAAATAAACTATTCCTTTAAGAATCAGGCACGTGTAAACTTGTTTAAATTCTACTATTATTTTCTCTTGTGGACTACGCATCTTTTATGTAAAATGTATAATTCAAGTCAGTACTAAATAAACAACATCCATGCATCCCTCTTACTGTATGTTGGTAAAATTGTATATTACATTTTGACCACAACCGTAAGAACACTGAACATGTAAATAACACATTAATGTGAATCTGGAAGTAAAAGCCCACACACATGCATCTTGCATCTAGACAGGGCTTTAGTGCGCGTGTTCGCAAGAGTTCAGTGGGTAAGCAACAACAGCAAACCTTGCTAAAACTTGACGTGCGAGTTATTTTTGTCGGTATTATCGCTTGTCACTGTGCCAATGCGCAGCTCTTCATAGCCAAATCGAAGGCACTGAGGTATGAATGAAAAAGCGCAGTGTGTGCCGCAGCGCTGCTTCATTAGGTATGCGCAAAGATAACGAGTACCACGGCAGCGCTTGGCCACTGTGACGTTCCGGGAGAGCAGATACCCTAAGCCCCAAACAAATAAAGCCTTAAATTCGACCTCCAATCTTTTTTATGGTAATTTCTCTAATGCAGATTGAAACGTAATTGGTAACAATATGTACACAGCCCAATATTTTCCTAGGCTGACAGTGACGAACGGGAGATAAGAATAAAGATGTCTGGTGAATAAGGACATTTACAGGCTCCATTAGCATTTTTTTTTTTTTGGTTTCTACAAAATGTTACTATTTACAGTATGAAGCTAAAAAAATGATTCACCAAAATATACAAATTCTATTGTTGTTTATTCATCCGCATGTCAATCCCAAAATCAGACCCTGAACACAAAAATATTTTCTTCCATGAAATCTCTTCAATAAAGCCATAGAAGTTTACATAGCTTTTTGCATCAAACAGAAAAACACTCCATTATTATTATTCCTGGAGTTTTTAAATAACGCAAGGTTTTTCTAATTATTTAAATGTTCTTCAGACCAAGAAGAAAAAAACTGCCTATTTTTAAGGGTACTTTGGGGAACTCAAAATGGTTCTTCATATGGCATTGCTGCAAAAATCCCCTCTTGGAAATTTTATTTTTAAGAATGTTATAAATTCAAATGACTTTGAATACAAACAACAGCATTCATTCATGGCTGATCAAACTTTTAAAATTTAGAACAATAGAACATTAAATCTGACCAGCCCAGTCAGTTCCTTGTTTCTCAAAGTTATTCATACATTTCCATAAAACATTTTATAGTAAGCTCCCACGAGGCCCAGACTTTTCTTGTTTGAAAAGACACCGTGTGGAAGAACTGTGAGGAATGGTAGTGGAAGTGGTGATGATGATGCATGACAATGGAGATAATGGATCTTTATGATAATATGAAGGGCCTGCATCTGTGTTAAATAGCAAGAAAGGAACTTCCATTTTTCTTTCCATGCTGTGTATTTATAGAGCTTCCCAGCCGCCACTGATGTTAAATTTACCGTCAGGGTTGTATGACGTAGTACACCTGAGTAGAAACCATGCTGTTTCGTGTCATTATTAACATCTGCAGCAACCTAATGGAAGCTGAATCAATAAAAAGTGAACCCTTTACTGATTCAGCTGTCAAAATTGGTGCGGTTTAAAATGATAAATGCTTCTTTTTCCCAAGCTGTCAGACACTACATTTAACTTTACATGAACGAAAACAAGGCTGAGAGAAAGAAGTACAGTTTAAAATGCATTTCCAAAATACAAAATACCAGTGGAGATGAAATGTAAAAAATGAATAAAAATCAGACATGATAGGGGACCTTAGTACAGCTTAGGTTTTGTTTTTGCCTTATTATCATGAATGGTAATGAGGAGGTCTGCTCTGATTGGCTGTTTCTCAGCGTTGCTCATTTCAGCAGCACAAACAGATTTCTACTGTCCAGCGTGAACGATGGAGGGATTAGGGATTC
>JAUMHQ010000001.1:2418429-2434852 GCA_032361165.1 Enteromius paludinosus | reverse complement strand
AAGGACTCAGTCCTTGGTTGAAATTCCGAGGATCCTCGACATTGGAACAGTCCTTCGACGGATGTCGATGACATGGCATCCTCGAAATTCTGGCTTCCGAGGATCCTTCCTTGACATTGAGAAACGCCCTCAGTTTCTGTTAATTGTCAATTGTGTTCAGGTGTGCCTCCCTCGTTTGCTTTCATTACCTTCCCTATTTAAGTTCTGTTTAGTTTTGTCTCTGTGTTTGGTTATTAATGTTGTTGTGCATTTGGATTACCCTGTCTGTCTGTCTGCCCATTTTGCCATTAAAAGACTGCTTATTTGAGAACTCTACATCTCTGCTCGTGCTGTTCCGCACCCACAGCGTGACAGAATAACCAAACGTTACAGTTTAGTGAGCGGCATTTTTCCCTGTCCTTTTTGTTTCCGTGTTTTTGTCAGATTTTATATCTTGTTCAGTGCCAACTGAAGCAGGAGGAGAAATTGCTCGAGGACCATACCAGACAATTTCTACACATCACTGTGTACACCTCCTGAGCAAAGAGCGCCACTGTCCGAAGATTGTCCTTGAGTGGACTTCGCCGCCTTCGTGGAGTGGACACTGGCGAGGAATGCCACTCCGGACACAGAGCCCAGCCCACGCAATGCAGAGTCACTACCTGAGCCCACCGCTGATGCTACAGCAGAGCCCGATGCAACCGACGAGCCATCACCCAAGGATGCGACAGAGCTAAGGAGCGCCTCAGAGCCTGAGCCTGTGACGGGAGACCAGGTGCGAGAGCCGGAAAGTGAGCTTGCCACGGTGGAGATTGCCACAGACAGCGAGAGTGCAGAGGGGAGCTCCACCCACCAAACCATGGCTGAGGGTGAGCTGGTAGATCTGAGGCAATCGGAAGAGGATCGGATGGACTGGGAGACCCCGACACCCGCTCCTCGAGTGCGCCCTCCAGTGCCTTCGCCTCGCAGGTACCCCCCCAGTACCTTTACCTTAAACAAAACTCAAAAACCCGCCCTCCCACCCATTCCTGCCCACGCCACCACTGTCATCTGCCAGCCCTATTGCTCACCCTCAGCCCATCATCTGCGAGCTGGTCTCGCCACGGGTCTGCCAGTCTCCATTGCCGTCATGGCTGGAGGATCCCTCAGCTCCACCTCCAGCCTCAGAGTCTCTGAGCTCTGAGAGCTCTGCTCATGGATGTGGAAGGTAATGAACAGCTAGCGCTGGTAATAATGAATGAGTCTATGGCAGTGTGGACTCTTAAGAGTACAATAATCACACAGAGGAAGTGCTTGGGTGTTGGCGATAAATTTCGACTCCCATCAGATGTGACTGAAGTGGAACAGTTAGCCTTTCAGGGCAAATATAATCATTGGTTGAGCCAGTGCTACTATTGTGTTGAAACTTACAATGCGTTGAAACTTTATATTCAGCAAAGAGTTATTACAATTATTAAAGTTTTGAAGTACAAAGATTGAAACATAAAAACAAAAAATCTTACATTAGTAAAAAATAAATAAATAAATAAAATATAGATGTATATATATATATATATATATTCTCTATAAAATTTGAGTGGCTTTTAACGTTAATACTTTATTTTAATAGAGAAGCTGATTTAATAGGTCTGCTACAGTTAAGTGACATTAGTTGTGCTCTGCTCATAGATTCGATTAAGCCAGGTGCTGAGTGATTAAACTGGCTGAACTTTTCTTTGTTTCTCATGGGACACATAATGATATGGAATCTTAGTTTTTGTTTTTTTGCTTTTTATTCTGCCAATTTGCTTTTGTTTGACTTCATACTGGCAAGCGAAATACTCAAAGGTTTTATCACAGCAGGCAGCATCTTCTCGCACATAACAACAATTTTCTCTCTTTTTGTATCCACAGGTGTGTGGTGTGACAGAAGCAAAACCACACATTGCCGAAAGGCCGAAATTGCAGTCTAAACACCCAGGGTTGCATCACTATAGGTATTACAGCTGTCCCACCAGTCCTGTGCTTCCTACAACATCAAATCCAACTAATTCAACTTTGAGTTTAGCGAAAGGCTGAAAGTAATGGGTATTAATTCAAACTCACGTATTGGTAAGATTTCTTGTTTTAGTCTCAGCATGTACTATAGATCTTCATATAAATCTCTCTGTTAATTACCTTTGTTTAAAATCCATTGTTTTGAAGACTAATAAAGCCTCAGGGGAGGAATGATCGGTAGAGCAGGGTGATGACACAACAGTCCCATAGTATGGCTCCACACTGATATGATCAGCATTTTGGTGTCCAACTGGGCCACATGGTGGCTTTTTAACTTGTGTCAACAGATGGGCAGAGAATTGGGGCCCCCATTGTATGGCCATCATGTCTGCATATACAGCATGTTTTTTAGAAAAAAGGCATACTATATGATTACATGCAGAACTAATGTATCATTAAGTTTGGATAGTACTATAAAATTTAAATGGTAAAAAAAAATGCAATAATAACAGCTAACTATTTGTATTTTAATACATTAAAATGCAATTTCTTCCTGTGATGATGACAAAGCTAAATTCTTAGTAGACATTACTCCTATCTTGATCCTTCAGAAATTGTTTAAACGTGATGATTTGCTGCATTTCGTACTATCAGTGCCGAAAACAGATGCATCTTAATATTATCATAAAAACGTAATTCCAATTTTGTGAATAGAAATGTAAAAAAAAAAAAGTTAAATGGAAAGCTTTTGTAACATTTTATGTTTCCTGTACTTATTATTATTATTTGTTAAATAAGTGTTAATTATAGTACTTACACAAAATAAAAGTTTATGTTTACATAATATGTGTGTGTGTGTACTGTGTTCATTTATTATGTATATATTAATACACAAACAAACATTTATATATTTTGAAAATAGTTACATGTACTTTATTTATTTATGCATTTATTTATATTCATATGATTGCTATTATACATAAACATTTTAATATATAAACACATCTCTTTTTTTCATAAATATATACATTAATTTGTGTGTAATGTATTTATACATAAATAATACATATAAACAGTACACTTGTATTTATGTACACAAAAATGTTTATTTTGGATGCGATTAATCATGTTAAATCAACATTTATGAACAAACATGGATTCATTAAATCAAACAAGTATAATAAGTGTACTGATTCTGTGAAAAAAAAGTTTGTCGTTCATCATACTGTACCTAACGCAGTAACTAACGTTAACGACATTTTTATGACCAAAATGCATGTCACATGCAAAGCATGCATATTTTGAGCGGAGAGTTCAATCCAATTACGATCGCTAACTGTAAAGGAAACATTAAATGACATTATATAATTAGCATTACATCATGGGTGATTTCGAAGCAAACGTACATACTAAACAAACAAACACGAATCAGGTTTGGCTCGGTTTGTTGTCTTCTCAATAGCTTATTTGTTCCAGATGAAGAGAGTGGAAAGCAGCAGATGGTGGGTCTGAGAGGGGATGGGCAGGACTAAGACTCTCCCTCAGACAGCCATAATCCCCCCCAAAAGCCCTGATGCTGCCCACTAACATCCAAACAGTCTGAGCTGGGCTGCTGTCATACAGCCAGACCAGGACAGCGGTGTGTGACCATGTATTTTACCATCATAGTAGAACAGAAGAAAAAGGGTAATGGTGCAGCTTTACAATATTTATTACTGAACTATAAAGCCACCTGTGCTGACCCCACCGGTTAATTTTCACCGAATTCAGCAAGCATGTTTAAGTTTATTGCATCCCAAAGGGTGCATTAAAGTCACTCACAACTCACAAATTTTGGCTGGAACTCCAGTTTAGTCCTGTTTTCCATGCGAAGCACAACTTCAGCTTTTTGTAATTGCCTGCTTACTCCAGGGTCTGCGATTTTGTCTTCAAATTCAGCAGACGTACAGTGCTCAAGCAGAAGTTTCTGTAGCATTGATGAGCATGTGTCTGTAAACACAGTCTGAAATGTGATGCAACTGAAGCAGAACATCACTCATGACCTTCAGATTTTGTGGTTAGGTCGCTACTTACAATGAATTTATTGTGCATTATTTCCAATAAGCAAAAGAGGATAGTTTAAGGGCGACTGTTGATTTGCATCAGCCAGACTCCTGGGATCAGAAGTTGTCATGAACTCAGTATGACATGCTGCTACTGTAGATGCTACTGAAATATTTAAGTGAACATGTCAGAGTCTATTTTTAATCTGAATTGTTTAAGGTTTATGTCAGATCAGTCTGAACTGTTTAAACTGAGGGAAACAACTGAGAGAGAGAGAGAAGTTTAATAGAATGATTCATTAAAAGGATCGATCACCTAGAAATGGCAACACTTATTAACTATGACTTTTCCTAATTTGCTGCTTATTAATAGTTAGTAAAGTGGTTAGGTTTAGGCATTGGGTAGGATTAGGGATGTAGAATAAGGTAAATTAGAATAAGGCATTAATATGTGCTTATTATTATATTAGCAATAATAAAAGGCTAATATTCTATATTATGCATCCTGATAAGCAACTAGTTAAGAGAGCCTAAAATAGATTGTGACTTACCCACATTCCACCCAAGATGAATTTAGTTTCTGTCTCTGAACTGATACATTTGCTCACCAGTGGATACTCTGCAGTGAATGGGTGCCGTCAGAATAGTCCAAACAGATGAAAAAAGCGTCACAGTAATCCACAAGTAATTGTCATGTGAAGTGAACAGTTGCATGTTTATAATAGTCAAATCTGTCATTTAGATGTTTCCTTCTATAATATTGCTTTCGCCAGTGAAAAAGTGGTCTTGTCTGAATCAGGAGAGAAATGTGCACAGGTTAGGCACTGTTTTAAAGTATTAAACAATATTTGATTTTGACGTGAGAGGACACCAGAAGTTGAAAAATGAAATTGTTGCATGCAGCTTTTCACTTCATAAGAACGTGATGCTTTTAGCAGCGGTTTCAACTCTCATTCTGACGGCACTCATTCACCAAAGCGGATCCATTGGTGAGCAAGTGATGGAAATGCTACATCTCTTCAAACCTGTTCCGATGAAAAAACAAACAAACTCATTTACATATTGAATGTCGTGAGGGTGAGTAAAATTTCAGTCAAATTTCCATTTTTGGCTAAACTGTTGTGAAACATTTAATATGCACGCAGTAGATTTGATCTTTTATGAGGTGTTTAATCTTCCAAAATTGCCTGTTTTTGAGCAGACTGAAGGTATTTTTGCTGTAATGGTACTCACTTACTATAGCTTTATGAATATGTAAACCTCTCACTTATTCAGCACATTTATTATGCATACTGCCAATCTCTGGTAAGGTGGAAGTGTGTGTATCAGCACAAAAAAAAAAAAAAAAGCAAACAGACTGTTGTAAAGCTGTGTAAGCCTTTTCAGACAGTGCATTCACCATTCAATGCTGTTTTAAATCACATTTAATAATATGTGGACTAATATAATCAAATTGGAATACTGATTTTATCATTGTCGAGAGCTGGTCAGGATCTGTGTGGCATTGTTATGAATGCAGTAAATCTGTCCCTGTTGTCCTGACAGCCTTCTGATGTGTAACTGGCACAGCATGGTGAACAAACGACTGAAAGAACAATAATGTCCACAGCCCTGGGTTCACCGAGGTCAGAGAGTCAGAGAGCCTGTATTTAAAAATGTATAAGATTAGTTCCTCCAGAAATGAAAATTGTTGTATACTCATTCCTTGTCTATTTTTTTTTTTATATATGTAAAAAATTTCACTCATCTCTATAATCTTTTTTTAATCTTTGATTTTGAGCTGATCAACTTTAGCAAAAGTGTGGTCTATTAGCTGATTGAGAAAATTGGCCGAATAGTATGAGTCATAAAACCACTGCATATTTTGAGCTTTTAGTAAATTTGGAGAGATTATTTTGTAAAATGCTAGTTCTGATAAATGACTAAACTGATATTAAATTATGCAATATTATAGACCTGTGATACATTGTATATTAGCATTAAATCATTTAACAAAGCAAGAAGAAGAAAAAACACCTTTGGATTACTAATTATGAGCAAATAACGTTTTTGTCTTTTCTTTTTTTTTTTTTTTTTTTGTACTTTTAATGACAATAAATCATAATTATAATCATATAATTTGTATTGCATTAAAAAAAGAAAAAAAGAAAGAAACATTTTGCGTAACAGAAAAACAGAAAAAAATACTCAATTCTAAACAGTCGTTGACTCCCAATAAGCACACATCACTGAGCACGCGCTCCATCCTCCAGCTGAGCATCACTATTTAACAAAGATGCGCAGCAGCATCTTCGCCCCGCCCACCCCAGGCTCTGCTCTTTCTATCCGCGTTTACAGCGCAGGCGCAGTACAGAGCCACCGCGCGGCTCACTATTTAGCAAGAAGGGAGAGCGCATACTCAGCACCTGTCGTGTGTGTGGCTGGGGATTCGGTGGGAGGGGTCATTATTTGGCAGGGAGCGGCAGAGAGACGAGCATTTCCTAGATACCCACAGCAACGCGTGGATTCAGTCCGCTTCCATCACTTCAGAGGCGAGCCGGCGGATTTTCTGGGCTGTTTAAACTTACAGGCTAGGTTTGGAAAGCCGTCCGTTTGGAAATAAATCACAGCATCGTATTTCCTCGGAAGTGTTTTGTTCCTGTACCGGGGCTGTCATCACTGAAGGTAGGATCTATGGAAGCCACTTTGGAACAAGCAAACCGTTATTAGATGTGTCAGAAAGGCGAGGCTTGTGCATCCTAGTCTTATTGCGCTGGTTATAAGGATTTAAAATAGGGGGGGAATGCAAATATTATATGAAGGATACATAGGTAAATCCCCTGAAGCGACTGTCTAATGCATCCCTCAGCTGTATAAATCTAGTTATTCCAGCACCGAGGTGATGGCCAGTGCCTCCCATCTGCAGCCTGCTAGCATACCGGCTAACCAGCCCTTATTATGCCATAGAAAGGTTTGCTTTTTAACGGAAAAATAGCGAAATATCATCCGCGTGGTAACGGGCATTGTTTTGCACACGCACGGTGTATAGTAATAATAAAAAGCATCGTTTCGAGTAACTGCGGTCTGTAGACACCTTCCATCCTCATTGTCGGAGCGCCTCCCGTCTTAAATGTCCCGTTATTCTTTGTCTGCAATTACTATTGTGCACAATTTATTTATAAATAGAAATGTTTTTTAGGATATGTACGTTTATAAGAGGTAAATATTAAAGTTTTTTAATAAGATGCAACTTTGGACTTCGTGACATTGAGATATTTTGTCGGTTCTTGTTGCTGGATTAAGCCAAAAGAAAAAGAAAATTAACTTTCATTTGAATATTGAATGGTATTTGGTATTTTTTTATAGCTTTTTATACCTTTACGAGTATAAAAATAAATTAATAAATAAAACTTAGCACTGCCTGTCATCAAATTTATGTCAAATATTCCAGTTAATGGGTGTGAGTTAAAGGTGGTATTTTGTGTGTGTGTGTGATAGGTGTGTCAGATCCTAAATTGTCCTCAAACCTCAAAAGCTAGTCGAATAAAAGGTTGATGAATCATATACTTTTCATCATGACGTTAAAAGACTGCATTAGTGGCTAGAAGATATTTACAAATCAAAACAAATTTTATACATATTTGTTGCTAGATACTAAAGGTTCCAACACTGCAGTGATAACCATAACATTTTAATTCTGTGAGAATAGGGGGGTCCACATTGCAGCTAATGATAGCACCACTGAGGAATGTATGGAATAGGAAACAATTTCAGAATGATGTTTTTTTTCCAACTGATAAACAATAATACTAATACTATTAATAAAAACACCAGCCAATCGGAATCCACCAACTTTCAAGATTTAAAGCAGATGCGGGCTAATAATTGTCATAAGAGTTAGAGTTAATGCACAGTAGTTGCCTTCACCCAAAGAGGGAATCATAACAACAGTGCATATGCATTTTCTGTTGTGTTTCGGGGAGTATGTCTATAAAGCATCCCATCTGTCAGAGGGATCACTTCATTGTAGCTTTACATTTTACAAGTGTTTATTTATTTATTTTTTATGAGATTGTTGACATTTAGCTAATGAGTGGCAGTGGCATAAATGCCAAAAATGAAAATTCTTAAATTACAGTGGTCTACTCCCTGAAAGTCATATTCACACGCTGTTATCTGTTGGCTCACTAGAATCAAATAGGCCAATTAAATATGCTATCCAAGCAAATCAATATATTTTATTAAATACATAACAACTGTAATATGCAAAAATGAAATTTGCACATTAAGTACAAGATATTTTGTCAAGTTTAATATAATTTCCTGCTTACTTTCAGATCATAAACTGAACATAAACTGTGTAGTTGCTAATAACATGCTGCATCTGAATGTAAAAGAAATGTAAACTCTATGTTGTGATGCCTATAAACCCTGTGCAAAAGCAGTTGTTTTGAATTGTTACACCTTATGCCAAAGTAAACGGAACATTTTTCATTTTTATTGCATTTATCTTCCACTTGGTGGTCTAGGATATCTTGATGAATCAAACTGCGCATATAATTTATTTCTTTGTTAAAGCCACAGATCTGTAGTGGGTAAGTATTTTATTGCTGGTCACAATTGTAACAAGCGGGAACCTACAGAGTAAAAAGTGTCTCAGTTGGTCAATGAGACCCAGTAGGAAGTTGCGAATGATCAAATAGCATAAATTGACATGCACTTGTCTTATTAGTTAATATATGCGAACCATGTTACAGTACATCTCCATTATGTTGTTTACTTGCTTCCTCTTTCTTGTCATGTGACACTTCACAACAGCCAAGCAAAACTGTTCACATGAAATCAAGACAAGTCTGCGTGTATTTATAGTTAACATTCTACAATCTTCCAACTCAAAAGTGAAGTGTTCTCGTATGATTTAAAGAGTAATTGCAAGTTACATAATACAAATCTTTAACACGCATGCCATTTCTTAGGTGAATTTCTTATAATGATATGGGTTTTTAAGAGTACTTGTGAGCACTAGATTTCCATCAGCCAGTAACAACAAAACATTTTAATGCACCCTGTCCCTCACAGTCAACAGCGCATTGCAACACCCTGCTAGTGAACCCACAAACTGGATTCATCCCATTCTGATCAGTGAAGCCGACTGTTTAGATGGCTTCCTTGATCATAATGGCAGTGCTTCCTTTGCTCACTCGCAGTGTAGATATTTCCATGCCATACGGAGTTGTAACAGTAGCCGTAAGTAGAAACCAAATGGGTGTGAAAGGGCAACAGTGAGGCTCTATTTAGAAGTCAAGCGTTTGATTGACAGGGAGGTGTGCAACGCTATTACAGCCTCCATATTCATGTCAGGGCACTCTAAGTCAAACAGTGCTTTTAAAGGGTCACATGTTTTCTGTTTTCATGTTATATGAGATTCTACAGTATATGGAAAGTATTATGTATTTTTTTTTTCATTCACTCAAAAGCAAATAAGTTGTAATTCTTTACCTGCTGTTATAATACTCAAACGGACTTGCGATGCAAATAAATAAAGTGCTTTATAGTGAGTACCAAGAGAGCAGATTTTACCCTGTGTCAGCTCTTTGGGACGCCCTGTGTGCCTGATCTCAGCGAATCTGGTCACTATGGTGTCTCCAGGCTGAGGCGAGGGGCTCTGTTTGCTAAGACAAATAAGCAGTAATACAGCACCCAGCTTGACAGAGAGACTTTCCGATGTGAAGGCGCGCTCACTGCACTGAACGACAGGAAAAATCCTAGCATGCATTGTTCAGACTGTTGATTCTAATGTGAGCAAACACTTATACAGCGCTTGTCTGTGCAGTCTTACATTTATCTGTATGTGAAAACATTTTCTTGAAGCTTGCTTTTTTTAAATATGTTAAATGACTGAAGCTCTCCGTAAGCTGTTAAGACAAGAGTTAGCTTGATACTTTACCTATGAGTAACTGTGTCACTGCAGTGGAGTAAAATTAGTAAAATATGAAGGTGTGATTAAAATCTTGTGTGTTGTCTCTTCACAACAGTAATTTGTACACACACACAGATATGTATGTATATGTTATTTATTTATGTATATATTTAAACAGAAAAAAATATGTATTGTTTTAATGTATTTTTAAGCCTTGGTGAGCATATTAAACATGGACTTTTGAACGGTGTAAATGTCCAATGCTTCTTAAATGTGCAAAGGTTATATCTTACTCAAATTTTCAAAAGTAAAACATGACCTGTCTGTTTTTTTTGTTTTTTTTTTAACAGATTTGAAACGGTAAACACATTTATTTCGATTTGATCAGCAGCGTTTTTTGCAGTTTCAGAATAATTCATTAAGTTAATTGCTTTTCTGTTTGTGAATCTGCTTAGAAATGTGCCTATAAAGCGGTTTTCAGACAAGCCTTTAAATAAAGAGGTGAAACTGATTAAACTTTTATTGTCACGGTTAAATGTTAGAAGAGCCTGACCAGTGACGCAAAAAGACTGAAGGACAAAGCATAAAGTGTAATGTTAAAATGAGACTTGTTACTAAACCGAATAAGCCCTTTGTAATGGCCTAGATCGAAGACATTGTTTTTGTCTTACCTCTAGCTTCGTTTAATTATGAGGGAATTTTTAATGTGTTAGCTTCAGCATATGCCACAGACCGTATTCACATTTCATGAGTACTCCCACCTATTCTTTGCTGACATTATGAACTCACGAGCTTATGCACTATAATCTGAGTAATGGGAGTAATGTTAGCAGTGACTAATGTGGAAAGACTTGAAACACCCATGCACATCAATACTAATGTGCCCAAATACGTTGTGCGATGCCTAACGGGATGCAGAGGTAGCTTTTGTTCATGTAAGTTCCTCGTCAGGTTTCACGTAAAAGTTGTTCTCTATACTCATCTTGATCATATTCTCATCCATTTATAAAAGAGGAAGCATTAAATTGCTGTCAGGTGAGTGCAGAGGCCTAGAAATGACAGAAACTTTGTTCTTGTTGATTTAAAGTCTCAAGCAAGTCATTTTCATTGCTCAACGTCCTGATTTTGCTGTCATTTTGATCAAGAGATTCATTTTCCACTAAAATTCTAGGTATCATATCGCATTGAACTGAAGCGTACTGATTTTGCTCTCACACGATGTCCAAAAACCGCTGGGTACCGTTTTTTCACTTTTACACTTAGAGTGCACCCAGTCAAAAATAACTGGAGAAAAATAGCTTATATATTTGTATATATATATAATATATATATGTTATATTATTAGCAACTCTTGGACTTAATCTTTCAGTTAGCAAAGGCTTTGCACGTCTTTTCGGATTTAATATTATTAGTTTTATTTTTTTATCTAGTAAAATTTTATCTTTTCAGTAAATGCAAAAGTTCAATCATCAAAAATAAAATAAATAAATAAATAAATAAATAAGAATGCAAGATTAGGTGATAATAGGATAATAAGAGGTATACAAGGTCTTTTTAAAAGGCCTTAATGTTAAAATGTTAAAATATATCAGTATTCCTAGTTTAGATATTTCTAGTGCATTGTTTTTCATAGTGCATCTTTAAAATTTTTTAATTGGAAGTCATTTGACCTTGCTTCATAAATGTATCCACCTACGCATTACATGAGCAGTTCTTCTTGTTGTCAGTTGTGATTGGTCTTCCGAGAACCATATGCTTAGAGAATTTGAGGAAAGCGTCAAGCGTTGAGGGCAGCGTCTACCTGGAGACACACTAGTTTTAAAAAGTAGTGATTAGCATTTTCTGAGAAGACGGCAGCAGTACTGTACTGTCTATACTTTTTTCTGAGAGATACTGAGCAAGAAGCCTCTTCTCTGATCTTCTCGTTTGCAAACAGTGGTGCCTTTGAGTTTGGAGACGGTGCGAGCAACTGCCTGCAGCGCTGCAGGAGTAACTGAACCAGTGATGCTGCCAGATATAACTTAAGCAACATAAACAAATCACAATTTATGACAGATTGCAAATAGCACTTGATACGCAAAGGTTTTGACATTTTTTTTTATTTGATACTTCATTTTTTATGTTTTCTGATTTCATTTTGTAAAAAGAAAAAGTTATTTCTCAATGCACTTTAGCGTTCGCAAAGCTGGTATTTTTTATCCGACCAGTTTTGTCACAGCGACTCTCTGAAGACTTTAAAGGGCACCAGCAAAACTGGTCTCATTTTCTTTCTTGAGCATGTGTGACTGTGATAAGTCAACAAAAGCTTTTTGCAAACAACATCCCACTGTAGTTTATGGAAAAGTTGTAGAAGTCCTCCTTATTGTTATAAATATACTGAAATAATAATACTACAGAAGTTTTTTATATAGCATTATAGAATAATTTCTTTACCATAGCCTACTTTCTCCATTTTCTTCCCATGCATTCAGCCCCCCTGAGGCAAACTCGATAGCACAAATACTTCTTCGGTGCGTGTTTGAGCCCAGTATATTACACTTAGCTGTCCTCCATCGTCTTTTAGATATGTCCTTATCCTCTACCTTCACTTTCATTTTTTTCAAAATGCTTCCCTGTCCTTCTATCTTTGAGATTTTCAACATTAATTAACTTTCTTAATTAACTTTGGTTGCCTTAGCCAAAATCTATGAGGGGGTCAATGAATGTTTTAGCTCCAGTATTAGCAATCAGGTACGGAAGTGACCACCAGTATTCACACATCAGAGTGTTTTAGGCAAGCTGAGCCCATTTACCTCCTTTTGAGGTGTCAGCAGTCACAGCATTGGACAGATGGTCACTCCCCCTGGCTCCTGGCTGGCTTGAGTTCTATTACTGAGGGAAATCAATAGGACTGTAGAAGTCACCGTGACCTGTAATTTAAGAACATCTATAAAACTGCATGCTTTACTTTGTTCAATTATTATTAGGATTCACTTCTGATGGGCGCGCTGTCGTTTTGAGTGTAAACGCAATTGATTTTTCAGCCTAGTTGTGGCCTTAAACAGTATCAGCTACTCTCAAATATAATTTTCAGACTTCTGCTTTTTATGCTCAGTATGCTGGGAAATTCAGCACCTTGAATCAAACAACAATCCTATTTCATGTCTGAACATTAATCTTCGAAACAGACCATTTTTCTTTTTGGCATCTTCATGCAATATATCTGTAATCAAACCAAGGACAGATCTCATTTGCCTGTGCGTTAAAACGCAGGAGCATGGCATCAAGACTTTCATTTCAACATCTAACAAACTTAAATGTATTCGGTTTGAATTAAATTTTGCATTATATTTCAAGTCTTGTGAAGTCAAGTTTGTGTTGGGAACTAAGCAAAATCATTATTTACTTCACTAGCTTTTCTTGATGCGTCTTTAAATGAAAATAAAATCACAAAACCTCACTTAATGATTTATTTAGGAATCAGAATCAATTCTCAAACCAATTCAACGACTCATTGATCTGGTTGTGGTGATTGCAGCGTGCTGAAGAAAATCATTAGTGAAAAAGGAAAGTTTTAGCTTGTTCACTTACAGCAATGACTTCAGAAGACTAGTAATATGGTACGGTATTCATATGGTGCTTTTGAGTCAATTTTGAAGCTTCAAAGCTCTAGGTCCCATTTATCATTATTGCTTTGGATAGAGCTACCAGTAGAAAGTCAGACTAAAGAAAGTCAGGTGGGTTTTGGAGCAACACGAGGATGAGCAAATTAAAGATTTGTCAATTTTATGTGAACTAATCCTCAAACAGTTTTCCTCACGAATGCTGAAATTAGCTGTCAGCGCTCATTTACCTTTCCCAGAAATAGTAGACCCGAACATTATTAGCTTCAGCTCCAGAGGCAATTGCTGCTGAGAGTAATTTGACTATTGCTGCTGTTGTCAGTTTGTTTAGCAATGAAACGCTGTAAAAAGTTGGATTTTTTTGTGCACGTCATTTGTCACCAGAGAGCAATAAGTGAGAAATTTCCTCATCCATTTAGCTTAGACCTGTTTATTATCTCTATGCCTCTTCAAGACACGACGAAATAAGCAATATTTGGAGCAGAAGCTAATAATGGGCATCTAAAATGGAAAGAGCTTTCCCTGCTCTATAATAAAGAGTCTTTTCTTGAAGGAATGGTTTACATAAAATCTGTATAGCATAGATCATGGGATGCCATGAAAGTGAGTAAATAATTGCTAAATGGTCATTTTTTAATTAACCTATTTTATGGTTATGTGCGTACATTTGCATGCATATATTACGTAGTTCTTTTAGAAGTATGCAGTTTTAAGGATGTTATATTTAGAGGGTTAGTTCAGCCAAATATTCAGTCATTAACCCTGTTTCAAACCTGACTTTTATGTCAAACATTTTAAATGAAGCAGTTGTTGGTCCCCATGGACCCTTTTCACGTTTCTGGGTTTCTCCGCAGCGGAAGCCGTCATAGTTGGGTAAACTTGAATAGCAAAAGTAAAGTAAAATAACTTAAAAGTAGGGATGCTCATTTTAACCGTTTAACCGTTAACCGACCAATTTGAAGTTTGACCGATTAATACAATCAGTTAAACAGTTTAAAGGGTCATTTTATTTATTTTTTTATTTCAGTATTTTACCTACTCATAGCCTATATAAACTTGTGTTGACAAAAAATAAATAGCATTTTATTGGCCACATTCACACAGCAGCAGAATACAGTTGTTGAGTACAGGGAGTGACAACCGCGTTCTGTAACGGAACTCACCGGGAAATGTTCAGGACTCGCGCAACTGCGTTCGCGGAACACAGCGCCGGTTGTCGGTTACGAGAAATAACCGAAATGAGCATCCCTACAGTGAATGGGATGGTACAACAAATTTATTCTTTTGCATTCCCATTTGCTCAAATAGTAAAAAAGAAAAAACAAACAAAAAAAACCACAAATGTGTTTTTATGACTTCCGATAAAAATAAAAAAAATAGATAGAGACTTTTTGTAATTTGATGCAAAGTTAATATAATACAATGAATGGTGTTATAAATGTGCATAAACTTTTTTGAAGAATCAAATAAGAAAAACTTTTAAGGATTTGCGATGCTGTTGACCGTTAAACGTGTCATCACAGTCTTGTGGAAAGGGTCCATTGACTTCCGTAGTAGTTTTTCCCATACTGTGGAACTCAATGGGGACCAACAACTGTTTGCTTACCAGCATTATTCAAAATATCTTTTTCAAAATAAAGAAATTGCATGACATCAGATGTAGTATACTTTGAAAGACACACACATTAACACTCTCTTGGCTGAGGGTGAGGCCGGGGGAATAGAGATTTGAAGCTAATGGTCAGTTTGATCAGTGAAACTTTCTCGGATCACTGAGCACGAACCCTTTTTAAGGAGTTTCATTATGAGATACAGCACTTTATAGTAATATTGAAAGAAAAAAAGGAAGCTGCAGTTTGTGCTACTTGTCCTGACCTTGTTTTACATGACTGCGTGTGTTTATCTAGGTATTAACCTCATTTTGAGCTTTGACTTAATCTGGGTAAACAGCAAGGTACTGTGAAAGAGAGAGGACTGCAGTATTGAGTGCTTTTGTGCATGAATTCATACGAGACTGAGATGTGCGGAGTGGGAATTGGGTGTTTGAGTGGGATAAGTGGAGTGGTGGGACTATCCATTGTGACCGAGCTTCTTAAAAACTGCAGTTTTGAGTTGGCTGATCTTCACCAACATAGTCCTGTAATGAGAGCTTTTCATGTTATTGCATGATCTCAGTAATTGGCTGTTATGCAAAGCAGAAGGTATTGTAATTTGCATATCCTAAAGGACATATGCTTGCAAGGCAGCAAAAGAATAGTCGACAGTCCAAGCAGACAGGTTAGATATACAAAGGTCATTATGACATCATCAGATTGCTGCTCCCATTATCATTAATGGAGATGTCTATACTGCAAGTTTACCCAATTTCATTACGTAGATCTTCAGTTAATGCACTTCTGTTTTTAAAGCATTGCACTATGCTTCAACCCCTTACTGTTACAAAGCAAGCTTGTGATGTTTCAGATCTCTGGCCTATTATTTTTTTAACGTATCTCCTTTTAAAATACTGTAAGTAGCAAATTTAATGTTACATTTCTTAAAGTTCATCTCAAAATAAACAACATTTTGATGAAAGAAATTATCTTAAACATTTTTTAAAGTTTTTTAAATTATTTTTAGCTCACCAAGATTGGAAGCATTTCTAGATAATAATAACAATAATAATAATAGTCGTTTAAAATTTTATTTGTTTTTGTGATGGCAAAACTGCATTTTCAGCATCATTACTCCAATTACTCCAGAAATAATTATGTGCTGATTTGCATGTCATAACATTTGTGTTGGTTAATATTTTTATAGAAACCATCATATTTTTTTAAATTAGTTTTTTTTTTTTTTTTTTTAGTAAAAGGTTGTCTAACAGTTATTCAAAAATCAGGCTGTTTTAAAAGGGAAGAGGCATTTAAGTCCAATGCTTGCCTTGC